>CABFWB010001433.1:37674-57114 GCA_902151455.1 Timema bartmani
TTGAAGAAAAAAAAAAAAAAAAAGCGTTGCCTGGGGTAGCCAAGCAAATTTATTGCTGAGGTACTTCTGATATAAGTATATCTATTAAATAGATTTGATTTAAACCACTTCCCTCAAAATTATTTTCTTGGCAAATATATTTTGTTTTACGTTTTTTTAAAGACAGAAAAATCTATTCAATATGGTAATGCAAGAATATTACTACTATCTCCTCTAGCCATGTGTAAGTACTTAACCAAATTACGCACTCGTTTTCATAGTAGTTTTGCTAATATTCACCATTATCGTTTGTAATTCACACAATATTACTTGTACTGAATTCATTATTTAATTAAGAACAGAAACATCATCCGTGTGTATGGGGTATTAGTTTTTTGTTTGTTTTTTCCAGACAGTAGGCCAGCACATTTAGGTGATGTGAGTGACAGCCATATTACATTGTGTGGATAATTTTATTGGTGACACTCGCTATATTGATGGTCCAGAATTAAAATTAATATCAGAGACCTATCATTCAATGGATGTTGAATCAGAAAACATATCTAATTTGCATTTCCCTGCCCGGATTCAAATCAACATACAAACTTATTATCAACTCTCTCACTGGATCAACAAAGCAAAGAAAATATCTACCTTAACTAATTTGCTATTGTTGATTTTTTTAAGGAACTTAGATTCCATGTTACTGGCATATTCAGGATTTTGTTGCTCCTTGGTTCAAAGCAAGTAATTTTATTTTGTACTACATTATGCTAACCATTCAGGTTATCTGCATTTTTTTTTTAGAAACACATCTTACTACTTGCTTAGGTTACACGCCTAAGTACTAATTACTCTACTGTGTAAGGGACTAGCAAAGATTGAATATAAAGGTAGTGTACCAACATTTGAGTGGGGAGAGGGGGGAGCTGTAAACCATTTGGGGAAAACCACCCTCAGTACACCCAACCGAGATTTGAACCTTGATCTCCCCCTCATTGGCAGTCTAGTCTACTACGAGAGAAGCGCCTTTGACCATGCAGCCATCGAAACAGGTTTCCCACATTTAAGGACAAAATAACTTTAAAGGAATATGTGATTCTAATGTGGGGCTATTAGTTATAGTAGGACAAACCACACAATGTAGCTGACCATAATTATGTGGAGTTTTTCTTTTATGATGCCCGGTGAAAACACAAAGCAAATTCTGACTTATGTATCTTTTAAAATTATCTCTCTCACAATGAAATAAAATATTAAATATTAGCCAAGTATTTTGATGGTAAAATGCGTGAAGAGATTTGGGCAAATAACAATCATTATTAATTTTGGTGTGGAAGTTATTTTCCTGAAAATAAAGCCACCCAAAATGAGTTCTCAAAATCACCTCCATAGTATGAGGCAAATTTGGCAGTTGCGAGCTTTCAAAATAACTTATTGATACATGACATTAATCAATTCCCTATTATAACCTTAATGACTCATATTAATTTAATTATGGACAGTCAATATTAACATGAAAGTTGTGCTAGCAATGGTGATCAATTTAAATAGGTAAATAATTTACAACACAATTAGAGAAAAGTTGACTGTACTTAATATACATGCAGTTCCTTGTGTAGTACATGGTGTGTGTATATTGTTGGGGGTGACATTGATTTCAAAGATAATTTAGTGTTGTTCTAACCTGACTTACTCAAAAATTTAATAAAAAGCCATATTAATGAGGTCTGAAATATAAATTAGGTTTAAACACTGTGTGAAGGAAAGTATGGTAACACAGGTAGGTGTCATACATACATAAAGTTTGCCGGTGGAAAACTTTGTAACAGGAAGGTTACACACAATATAGACAAACCATAACAAGAGCTTTAACAAAACAAATCCCACTTCTTTGGATTTTTGAAAGCTATAACTCTTTGAGATTTGTGTCTTACTACCCATATACGCTATCCACATTTTAATCTAATAGAGTAAGGATATGCAATGTAGAATTTTGACTAACACCAGCAAGTTGAATTATGTTGGCAATAGAAAATATCTTCTTTTTTTTTAATCCACAATTTTTTTGAAACTGTTTAATTGAGAGTTCATTGCTTGAGAAGGGTTACTTAATACAATAGTTTAACATCGGAATGTTTTATCTCTTGGAATGTGTGCTTGTTAAACCACAAACATGACTTATCCACAGATTTGGATCAGTTAATTAAGTCAACCAAAAAAGTAATTACTAAACTTTGATATTTTTAAATTAATAAATAGTTTCAAGTCAAAGTTATATTACAAGATACAACTCTTTCTATATGAGAGGTTTAGAGGTAAATGCTGCAGGGTCTTAAGCGAAAACAATAACACAACGTAAATGCACGAAGATAGTCTCATGAATCAGTTGTGCCAACCTACAAAATGCGTGTTTTCATCAACTTAATTAGAATATATAGCTACCATCTACTTGTCAACTTTGCTCTAGTTGCCTTAAGAAACAAAACCATTAGGTCATGATAATAAAATTAGATTTAAAAAACATAGATGTACACATAAGTTAAGAAAGATTTCAATACTCACACTTTTTTTCTCTTTGGATTCATGAGATGGCGTGCTTAAGAGCCTGTCTCAACCCACACATAACATGTAACTTAGGTAAGTAAATATATATATAACTCAAACCAAGTGTCGCATTGTAGTGTGGTTTTCTGTAGTTTTAGTTGGAAAACAGTGGTCTTAAAGCATTGAAACCATTACACTTACTTTTTTAAAAAAGACAATAAAATAAAATAAACTATTTTACTGGTCCCAAATTTGCTATTGTTGTCAAGTGAAGAATGCAGAAAACTTCACTTCTATGCAAGTTTTTCTGGTTCAAGCATAATCATGTTCCTAATTTCCTGGTTAATCAGCTATGAGATGGGCTCTTAAGTAACTTTTTTCATTTTTAGTAACAACATCCATAAGACGATAAAGTTTAAAATTCGTAATTTAAAAAAAAATTGGATAGAATGAGAGAACAACAACCATCTCACATTCCACAGTAATTAAAATTAGATAAATGGGGAAAACACACAAAATATTGCAACAATGATCAACATTGAAGTAAGAAGAAAGGCGTGAGACATTTAACAAACCATACACAGAAGATTTAGAAATATTACATCCGTAGATTATGCTACAAATTTAATACAACGGGACAAACACACTGGACCGAAGAAACTAGATACTTACCTTGATCAAGAGTCCCTATAAGTTCTGATTATAAAAATAACAACTGGCCATTGACTCATTTTACATTTCAAAAAAGATAAATTTAATCAAATATTAAAAGGGAAAAAGAATAGTTTTACAGTGTTAGTGTCTGAACTTAAGAATGTCTTTTTTTTTATTATGAAAATAATTATTTCATACCATATGGCAGAATCTAAGAACAGAACTAGTTTTCAAGAAAATAAAGTGTTTTTTTTTAAATTTTGTTTGTGGTCTATAATGTATCCTTCATTTACCCTGAAAGGTAACAAGCTCAACTTGCTTGTGTCTATTGTGGCGTAGCTTATTAAATATGGCCATATGGTAATCAGGCAATGTAAGACTAGGCCTACTACCGTTCAGGGTAAGCAGAGTATAGCCTGTTAAATTTATTCAAGATGAGTAAATGGTGATTCTTATTTATCATGGATCAACTTAAAAAAGTATACCGTAAGGCTAGTTTTTCAAATGACTTGAATTTCAATGTGCTTAAAACACAAATTTTGGAGCTCCTTAGTAATTATACAAATTTTGGAGCTCCTTAATAACTATACATATAAGTTTCTCTTTAAACCATATATATTCTCTTTAAACCATATATATATATATATATATATATTTGGTTCAAAGGGAAAGGCCTACATTATAATCAGGGTTGCCATCAATTAAAAGCTTTACATATATGTTGTAGTCCTATAGGAGTATATGGAAATTATTATAACTGTATTACAGACATCATTTTATATAGAGATAAATGACAAAAAACATATTCATTGCTATAGTGTTGTTAATAATGTATGTTATTTCAAAGCGAGTTATAACAAGTTTAGAGGGATACAAATTTAAAAAGATAAACAAGGACCAGTTTCTGAGAATCAAGGCTTAACACTTTGTTTAGATCTAATATTTTCTGAAACAGATACTTTGAAAAATTTCAGGTTGAAAGCACGTTATAGATACCTATGTTAACAAAACATATTAATACCAAAAATCATATCATGAATTATAAAAATTTTTGTTAACATGAATAAATAATGGGTAAGAAGTAAAAAGTTTTCAAAAATTATCTAGATCTTATTTTCACAAAGGAAAAATATGTAATTGCTCGGTTTACCAATTCTATCATATTATTTCTTTTGCCTACAAGCTAGTCGGCCTTAACTAACATGAACTGGTCAGTGTACATTAGTGCATGAATTAGCTAATGAGATTAAATCAAATTACTTTTTTTTAAATTATTTACAGTGGATTTTTGTTTATATATGCCTGGTTATATAAATGGATAAGGGGTTGCAGGGTTTAGATAATTGTTATACAAATTAGCTTTAAAATAATCATCTATTTAACTACTCAATGTTTCACATTTTGTTTACTTTAAAAAAAAAAGAATATATTTTGAGTCGACTGCAATGAAGATGGCAACCCTAGATTTATTGGTCCGTGCGAGTGTCTTGTTGGGTTGGCTGGGGTGCGTCGTGGTGACAAGACATGCAATGAGCAAGTCACAGAGAGGTTGCCACTACGTGGAGGTGGGGGTAGTTTCTAAACAGGGGAAGGAGGGGCAACACAGCACCCACCTGCGGTTCACCAGATTGTCCCTGTATGGGTCACGGGGCTGTCGTTTCATTATGTCAGACTCTGGTGCCTCGTAAGCCAGAGAAATAGCAGGCACCTGGTGTGGCAGTGTGAGAGAGTTAGTCACTGAGCCACAGACAGAGATAGAGAGAGAGAGACAGAGGACAGAAAGAAAGAGAAGAGAGACCCGTTGAGAAGGGAAACAAAGGGAATGGACGAGGGTCTTAGGTATCTTCAGAGCTCATGCCGATAAGCAAAGAAAAACAAAGAAACGAAGGGGCGTTAAGGAGCTAAGCAGTGGCCAATAATCAGCACCCAAGTAGTGGAGTTAAAAAAAAACTACTAATTTTTCAAACATACACTAAGAAACATTTCTTCAGAAAATATTAAGCAAATTCACCTCAAATAAAGATACGAGGTATAAAATGACTTTAAAAAAAGTCCATAGAGGAAAAAAAAGTTTCTTTGTAGAAAACAAGATATGTTCCTTTTTTATAGCCATTTCTCTTTCGTTTTTTTTAATCATAAAATGAACTTGAACTCATTTTCCAAAATAAAAGCTCCCTAAATTCCCCCCCTAAAAAAATATTAAGGAAGGTTAAAAAAATACAAATATTGTAATAAATGTGTACTTACCTGAAGACAACATGCATACATGATGAACAGACAAACAAGACAGACACTGAACGCAATGAACGGACAGAGAACAAGAAAGAGAGAGGGAGGGGTGGCGAATAGGTTTCCAGAGAACACTCGCACACAAATGCGCGCCTGCTTTCTTTCAACCTTTTTTTTTGAACAGAAAGAAGAGAGCAAAGGGTACCGAAACCATGAAAAAGATTATTACTATTATTATAATAATTATTATCCATTAATAAAACACTGAGGTTACAGGCCATTTACCTTTCGTTTACGAGTTTATCTGTGAAAGGGTTACGAGGCTGACGCTTCATGATATCTGACTCTGCTTCCTCATAGGCCAGAGATATGGCAGGGACCTAACAAAATGGTGGAACATGATGAAAACAATAAAACAATAAAATAAAAATTTGGAAATTAAAAATAAAATAAACAAATAAAAAGAAAACAAACACATTCACATAGAGACACATTTAGATGGGAAACGAAAATTGGTGGTTGCATCTCAACAAAAATGCAAGACATCGCTAAAAAAAATAATACATTCTGCGGGGGGCTGATAAATACAAAATAATAAAACACTCAAGGCAGCGTAATGCAGGCACTAAAATAGTAATTGGAGAGAAGGTGGGTGGGGGGACGAGGAAGTCAATACGGTTTTGTGCTGCTTTTTGCATCTGATGGGTTCTTTTCTAAAACTAATCCAAGTGTATTAATTTCTAATATCTAGATTCTAGAATATCTATGGTGGCATCACCTAGAAGGCATGCTGCTAATATTTTTTTGGGTGGGGGGCTGACCCATACAGATGTAAAGAACTTTTGGGAGACAGGATCCTTTTTTTTTATTATGTGTGAATGAGATAGGACATTCTGGAGGGTCAATTTATTTCATTCTGTTGTTAGTAAATCTAGCTATAAAAAAAAACTCTACACTAAACTAAAGTAGCTCACTAACATTTTCACACAGGTTAGAAAATATTTAGAAAATAAATTTAATGGTTAATTGTACGATTAAATGAAGATGTCAGCTGGTAGTAGCCGCAAGTAGAAGGTTAAAAGCTTCGCTGAAGGGAGAAAGAAACAACATAAAAAATATTATATTATTAATGGCACATGGGTGCATTTGTTGATAATATCCGTCTCTGCTTCTTCGTATGCGAGAGAAATAGCAGGAACCTGGGGTAACAATACAAAGAAAATCACTACTACACTAGCACCCTTAACTACAAAACACTAGTCCACATGTTCATATGTTTAACATGTAGACTGTGGGTTTATTGCAAGAAAAAAGTGATATGGTCCATCCTACCATGTTGAGGGTAAGCTTAAAACTCAAATTCACCAATTGAGTAGCATTTGCACTAAAGCTCACAACTTAATGGTGGTCAAAACTAGCAATTAATTAGAATATACAAGTAAGCATTTTTAATTTTGAATATTCAAATAGAGTTTGGATGAAAACATCAAGTTTAAATAGAGTCCAATTAATAATAAATAAAAATATTTGTACTCAAGTTTTTAAAGCTCAATTTATGTAATAGATGCATCAACAATAAACATATATTTTTAAGAATGATAATTCTTTAGTTAAAAATTTAGATCTGTATTCTTAAATAAATTTAATATGGCTGCATAAGCTATTTATGTACATTAATTAAGCAGACAAAAGGAAAGATTGAGGGAGTTTGTTATAAAATTATATCATAAAATTAAATTTAACTAACTTAAATTTTTAAAAATTGAGGGAAGCTTGAAAAATTTAGTAGAACTACTAAAAAATATTGAGTTTTGGAGAAAACTCAAGTAGTTAGGAACAACTACTTAAACGACTCCAATTGTTGAATACTTACACGCTCATACAATTAAGTATCATTTTACATGTCCTTGTAGCTTAAACTATCATAGTAAACAAATATTAACTACTATAACAAATTGTATCAAAAATTAAGTTTTATAATAAGTGATATCCAAGTTTGAAAATACTTTTTGAAATTGGGTGCACAGACCAAGTCATGGATTTTTCAGTGTTATAGAGTTTAAGTTGTGTAGTGCAGGAAATATGGTTTGACTCCTAGTTGTTCTTTTTAATGCCATAGATTTGGTTTTTAAATCTAAAATTGCAAAAATTAGTTCAACCTCTCAAGAAGGAACCATGATATCACTTATTTTTTTTAATGACCCCACAGTAATGTATTTAATGTAGCTAAAGTTTATAAGATAAACAAGTATTGTGAACAACAGACCAAATTTTATTTCCCGTCAACTAAAAACTAGCCCAAATTTTTTTAAATAATTTTTTTATTAATTTAAGAAAAGTTAATATTTCTACTATGGGACTTGATTTGGGAATTATCTTGTTATACAAATTTGGTTAACAACTATACATTAATGGGAACAAAAGCATAGTATTTTGACATTTTATTGCTTTATTGATGTTTTAACTTCGGTTTTAGATATCACAAATTGTATATTAAGTTTATATTTGATTCACACCAGTGGGCATGTGGATAGGGCATCAATCTTGTTTAGTTTGGTTAGCTAGGATTTGAATCTCAGATACTAAGGCAGGTTCATTTCCTTTTCCCAAGATAAACTCTCTACTCATTAAATTGTTTGTTAAAAATTCATATAAAAAAGTATATATATGTGTCACGGCCAAAGAAATAAATATTTTGAGGTCATGATGTACCAAAACTTGTTTGCGCTAAGTTTCTAAAGCTACAACTATTTTCGTGACTAGACTAAACAATAAGAATTAAAATACACGTAAAACTAATTCTTCATGTACACACACATTTTTTCAATTATATATATCCTTAAGAAATGTAGCTGTGTTGTAGTGAATAGAAATGATATGTTAGTTACAAAACTTGATACAGACAATATAATTATAGTTTTATTTACCTGAAAATAGCATTAAAAATATTAGTAAGGTTGCGTATGTTATTAAAGATTTTTTTTAACCTCATATTACAATGATAATATGAAGTGTTACATGACAATGAATGAATATGCCAAAACATAGATTTACAAGTAAATACATTAAAAATCGATATATCAATAAGGTAAATAAATATTTTTTTTAATGACCCCACAGTAATGTATTTAATGTAGCTAAAGTTTATAAGATAAACAAGTATTGTGAACAACAGACCAAATTTTATTTCCCGTCAACTAAAAACTAGCCCAAATTTTTTTAAATAATTTTTTTATTAATTTAAGAAAAGTTAATATTTCTACTATGGGACTTGATTTGGGAATTATCTTGTTATACAAATTTGGTTAACAACTATACATTAATGGGAACAAAAGCATAGTATTTTGACATTTTATTGCTTTATTGATGTTTTAACTTCGGTTTTAGATATCACAAATTGTATATTAAGTTTATATTTGATTCACACCAGTGGGCATGTGGATAGGGCATCAATCTTGTTTAGTTTGGTTAGCTAGGATTTGAATCTCAGATACTAAGGCAGGTTCATTTCCTTTTCCCAAGATAAACTCTCTACTCATTAAATTGTTTGTTAAAAATTCATATAAAAAAGTATATATATGTGTCACGGCCAAAGAAATAAATATTTTGAGGTCATGATGTACCAAAACTTGTTTGCGCTAAGTTTCTAAAGCTACAACTATTTTCGTGACTAGACTAAACAATAAGAATTAAAATACACGTAAAACTAATTCTTCATGTACACACACATTTTTTCAATTATATATATCCTTAAGAAATGTAGCTGTGTTGTAGTGAATAGAAATGATATGTTAGTTACAAAACTTGATACAGACAATATAATTATAGTTTTATTTACCTGAAAATAGCATTAAAAATATTAGTAAGGTTGCGTATGTTATTAAAGATTTTTTTTAACCTCATATTACAATGATAATATGAAGTGTTACATGACAATGAATGAATATGCCAAAACATAGATTTACAAGTAAATACATTAAAAATCGATATATCAATAAGGTAAATAAATAAGGTAAATAAATTGAATCAAGTGAATTTATTTTAAGCTGTGAATAGTTTGTATCTTGGAAAATAGTGTCATTTAACACACTGTGTCTTTAGTTTATCTTACAGTAAAAAAAATGTGTTACAATTGGTATATAATTATTTTAAAAATCTCATGAAAGTAAGAATGAGTGGTTTATTATTCTAATATTTAAACTATAATTAAATATTCTTATTTTTTGGCAGATTCATGTTTTGCCAGAGTTTTAATATTTTGTTAAAATAAGGATTTACTTTTATGTATCATATCCTCCAAATAAACTCTATTGATTGTATCAAACCAATTTGAACTGTCTAAGTTGTATGTGAATCTAGCAACAATTTAGCAGCAAGGATACATCAACGGAAAGGAACATCGGTGACGGAAGGAGGATTTGAAATGGATAAAGTAATGCAATAAAAAATAAAATGATAATACCAAGGGTTAGGGAAGGAGGAAGAACTGTAAAGAAATATTTTAAAAAATAATAAATTTATAACTTACCATTGTAAAAAGTTGAAATTGTCCTCAACATATTTTCTTTAAAAATTAATATAAATATAAGAAATATAATGAAAAGTCTACATGCAAGGCGGGGCATATATCTACAAGGGTATGTACACATGTATAAAACAGTTAATTGTATTATATAGATGAATATATGGGCTGTACAGTCCCCGAGTTACCAGCCCAATCTGTGAAGGGCTGACAGGAAATCCAGGGCAGCCAGAATACCACAAGATAAAGTACACTGTCTGTGAGAAAGGACTAGCAATGAGACCAAAATAAAGGTGCATACAAATAAAAAAATATATATATTTAGAAAAATAAAGGAATAAAAAACTGCAAGAAGCGACAACTGCGCCTGAGGGACAATTTTAGCTAAGTTACCTTTCATTGACCAAATTATCTTTGAAAGGATTTCGGGGGCGTCGCTTCATTATATCAGATTCTGCTTCCTCGTAGGCTAGTGAAATGGCAGGCACCTGATGGTCACAGAGAAGTTGTACTATAGTTAAAACAAGAGTGCCACCACCACGACCAGAAAAAAATACACCAACAACAAACAACTGGTTATACTGACAAGACATTACAACACATATTAAGAAGATATTCGAATTATCTACAAAATATAATTTTGAATGTCTAGAGCAGAGGTCAGCAACCTTTTCAGATGACGATTAACTTAAAGGCTTATCAAAGGTCCTGCGATTACTCATAGTTACAATATTCTTTTGGCTCTTTTTTATTTTGTCTTTACATCTTCTATTTATTTATTCCTTAGATTCAATCTTTTCTCAAATACATATATTCCCACCTTTCTATATTTGTTTAAAGAATAAATAAAATTTATATTTTCATATTAAAATATTAAATGTTTTATAACATTAGCGTCTATGACCGATCGAGATATTTTTGGTCATTCTAAAATAATATTTCAAATTACTTATATAATTCCAAGTTTAGAATACTTAAAGATTGACTTATAATGACGATGAGTTTTTTTTTAACGATCAACTGAAAATTGCAGCAAGATAGACCAGTTGCCAACCCCTGGTCTAGAGAGTTATTGAATATGTCAGTAAAAGATTAAAATACACTATTAGTTAAGGTTAGTTTGACCAAAACTATTTTAATGTAATCCATCTTAAATTTTCTCATATATCCAAACAAAATATTATAGATTAAATAGAACACATAAAGATGGCACACTAAGTGCTATTTAATATAACTGTTATGTTACATTTCTTAATAAAATCTCCATTGTATTGTGGTTCTTCCTCATTTCAAATATTAATCATACTTTATATTAAATTATTTCTTTATTGAATGATAATATCTAGCAAAAAAGTAAAATTTTAAATATGTGTTAATGTAAGGCTAGTGTTTGTAGAAAATTCGAACAGAGCTTTAAAAAAAATTAACACATAGCAACTAAAGCAAGCCATACTAAAAATAGTTCAATAACACCTTTTATTAATATTTGGATAATATTGTGTATAATCAGGTTAAACTAGGTGTATTCCAATTGTGCCTTAACAACTATTTACCTAATGATTATAATATGCCCTTTGGTTTACTCCTATAGCATTCAAATTTATGAAATTTTTGTTATGCATTGCACCCTCTTAAAATAAATCTCTTAACATCAAAACAGTTGCTAAGGAAGTTTCGAAATAAAAAGCATGTGTTGTGCAAACACACAAAATTTACATAGCTATATCAGCATTACATTAACTACATAAATCAGAATCCCTTGTGGCAATTCAAAATCTTGTTTCAAAATATTTTAATGAAATGAGCAATTCTTTACTATATTTGCACAACATGCACCCGCTTTTTTTTTTATGAGGTTCCTAGCAACATCGATTTGTTTCATCCAAATACTCGTTAAGTTGCAAAATGTGTTATAAAGTAAAAAAATAAAACAGAAATATATAATTATATTTTAAGAATAATTCCAACATAAGAATGCCATTAGGGAAATAAAATAGCTTGTGTTCAAAGTGGTCAGATATTGAGATAGTCAAATGGATTAAAACCTGGGAACAGTTAGTGAAACCTAGTAAATAAGAGATTATTCGCAGAATAAAATGTATTTAAAACAGTACAGTTTATCAATAAGAAGGTAAACTTATCGACGCCTAATGGATACTTATCTATTTACTACACTAATTTTAAATGTATATATCAAAAGGTATTATATTTATTCTTTCTCAACGGTTTTATACAGACTGTAATAAAATTATTTCTGTCACTAAACCAAAATTTGATTTTTACATTATTTGAAGCCATAGTGAAATATATGTACGATTGTGTCAACACTCAAAAATACTTCAGGTTTGGAATAAAAAGGATTAATAAAAAAAAAACGGAACAAAACTGGCAAGAATTAACTGAAAAAATACATAAAACTACGCATATCTCAAAACCCCTTTGAAAGTATAACATCAGAGAGACTAAAAATAATGGATAAATGCTACAAGACTGTTTAGTAATCAAGTAATGTTTAAGTTGACAGTAATAAAATTAGAAGTACCTGGTTCAATTACATAACAGAGGGTTTTATGAAGTGAGTACTATTTGTAATTTGCCCTTGTATCTAGATATTAGAAATTAACAGACCTATTATTAATCACGTGCAGGCAGATTTCAGTATTTATTGAAATATTTGGTTATTTGTAATAAAACAAGGTAAATTTAATACACGTAAAATATTGAAATAATGTTGCTTACAGCGTAAAGTTTAGAAAATGCATAAAAAAACATTTAATTTTTAAAGAAAGGATTGAAAAGCCAGTCTTTTAATAACATATTTGGTCTCTCTAATATTTTCTTGCCTTATAAACAGGAATTATTTATTTCAATGTAACTATGAAGAGCATCGTATTTTACTAAGTGCAGTCAATTTCAATCAAATTTAAACAACTGTTTTTTAAAACAATGCATGAAAAAGATACTCTGCTGAAGCGAGCCGTTAAGGTTCTAGGGTTGGGTGTGTACAGCAGTGTTAAGTGTTTTATTGTGGGTATAGCTAGTTTTCAGTTAGATGGGGGAGGAGGGGTGGGGGCTAAACTTAATAACATAATAACAGCAACTATTTCTCATTGGAATATATCTGCTGCAATAAATATCAAAGATTATCAAAGGTGCTAAATTTTTCAAGGTTAAAATCCTCACACATCTAGATTTCTTATGAAAATGGTAGCTCTGATGCCTCAAAAAAAAAAAATCCTCAAATAACTTTCACTAGGACCATAAAAACAAATGACTGGATTTATTTAAGAAATACCAAATCTAGTCTCCTATACACAATAGCTTGGACAAAGAACTATAAGAATTTAATTAAAACATCACCAAAAATGAGTTCTATATTTTCATACAAATTTTTGATTCATTCAACTAAAAATTTAAGTTTGAATGTGGAATCGTTCAACTTAATTTTGGTGTATGCCATATATTAAAATAGAAAACTACTTACTTACTTACTTACTTACTTAATGACATTAGGAACTCGAAAGTTGAGTGCCGCACTTACAAATTTACGCCACCTATATCCCTATATTGAGCTAGTTCCCTCCAGTCCACCTCATTACATCCCATTTCTTTCAGGCCCATTCTAATCTTATCCTCCCATCTGTGCCTAGGTATTCCCAATGGTCTCTTCCCATTGGGTGTGACGGTCAGAAACCTGAACACGGTTCTAGAATCTCCCATTCACGCTGCATGTTCTGCCCACCGTAATCTAAAAGACTTAATTATCCTAACAATCTCTTGTGAAAAGTATAGGGTATGCAACTCATCACTATGTAACTTACTTTACTCCCCAGTAGCCTCACCCCTTTTTTGGACCATATATCTTCCTAAGCACCTTGTTTTCGAAAATCCTAAATTTGTCTCCATCATGTAAGGTAAGAGACCACGTTTCACACCCATAGAAAACAAATTAACTGCTATAGTTTCTAAATATTGTGAGACAACTAAACATCTGCCAAGCGTTTATACACTCCATAAGGCAACGCTTTTAAAGAACAATGAAAATTAATCACTTCTACAATCCTGCATAGCACAACTCATGCAACTTTTATAGAATTGACAAATGAGAGACATGGTTTATTACTTTGCACACTGTGTCTTTTAACTCAACTGGGTTATATAGGTATTTATATACTAACAGGATGAGAGTGAGGAAGGCATAATTTAGAGGAATTGTAACCACTTTTGTGTGAAGGAATAGTGGTAAACTATTTGGAAAAAACATCTTATTACACCCGGCCGGGTTTCTAAACCCGACCTTTCAGTCAATGGCAAACCAAACAAGACAAAACTGGTGGAGTTTCTATTTATTTAAATATACACTTAAAACAAGGGTTAAAAGGGCTTGGTCAAAGGAATAAGGATGAAGGTTATTAAAGAAACAGTGCACCAGGATCAGAATGGAGAAAGGATAAGTAAAAACACCCCAATTGAATTTGGTAAAAATTCAAACTTCTACCTCCCTGTTATTCGCCGCCCAGTCTACTGCGAGCTTGGCTCAGTTTATGAATTAAGTGTGGATTTATTTAACTTCCATGTTTTTAAGGACATGAATAGTTTGCAAAAAAAGTCAAAGTTAGGTATTAACAGGTAAAACTAGTGTAATGCTCAATCCATCTGAATATCATTTATCCATTAAATAATTTATTTTATAGTTAGTTACAACTTGCTAAAGAGGGTAGTACAAATTCCGAAAGAGGAATAAGAATAGTATTACAACCAATGCCCCCCTTTTAGCCAGGGTGTGGAGTTAGTGTCGTAAACAATTTAGGGTGGAGTCAGAGTTAGTAAAAATGTACCGACTCAAACTCGGGCCTCAAAATAAAAACTTATAGTTACCAAATATTGTTATATTATATTATTTTAACTATCTATTTTCTATGTTCTTATTTGTAATTTGATTTTACAAATTTATTTAAATATTAATTTCACAATGCCAAAGAAGCTTTCTATGAAGTAATCTGTATTAGAGAATTTTACTGCAGTAAATTTTTTTATTAATAATTAGTTCAAGAGTCAAACAGTAGAAAAATAGAGGAGTCAAAGTCGAGGGCTCGGCGTACCGACTCCACAGCCTTGCTTTTAGCTCAGCGTAACAGACACAATACCATCAATGTTAAAACTAAAGGATACTAGAATGGTTGGCCTAACACAGTTGTGAACAGATTATAGACGAGCTAAACATTTAGTCAATGTGACCACTGATCCAGGTTTTCAAATGTTGAGTCTGTTGTTTTTTTTACTATTAAAATGCATATTATTGATTCAACTCAAAATAATTACAGGGTAAACATAACGTCCAGACCCAAGAGCACATTAAGTTACCTTAAAACAAAAAATATTAACTTCGAATACATATGTTTATAACTTGAGAATTAATGTGAACAAAATAAAAAATGTGGGGATACAAAGCCATAACAACTTTTAAATACTGCCCTCCGTGCTTTAAATATTTTCTAGGATTCAGATTTGAAAAACGTGGGTTTGCCCATCTCTTATTTATAGCAATATAGGCATAGACTTAATATAAAGGAGATCAATAAATCTGATCGCATACTCCAAAGTGTGCAAACAACAAAGGTAACCTAAGGAATATTAAGATGATACGGACAGTTAGGGCCAGTTTCATACTCGGACTTAGTAGTAAGCCGCAAGTTTGATGCTATACTAAATACAGGACGACACCTACCTGTACCAGAATGGAATGAGCCAGTTTTATATGTGAAACTATTTGAGTTTATGTAGGTGTTGTCTTATATTTAATAGAGCAGCACACTTGAGGCGTGCTAGCCCTGATTTTGAAAGTGGTTCTTAGGATCTGAGGCTACATAGTATGTAGGCCACACCTAATCTAGATTCTAATTATTTTATTTCCAATAAATAAGAATACAATATCCATTCAAACCCATATACCGTAAATATTTTACTATGCCAATAATAATTTTGGCTAATTTTGACACATTCAATTCTTAGATCGGGGTTGTCACTACTTAACACAAAATTCCCTCATGTTTACAGGTTTTACAGAGAGACCCTATAATTTCCCAGATCCTGAGATTGGACATGCGTTCGAATCAACATGCTTTGTTCATAAATTTGCTTTTCATTATATACAAAGACTTTCTATTTAAAGTTTGCAGCGAAATGTCCCACATTGTCAAAAATTCCAATATTGTTTACGTTTTTTGTTACATTTCTTATATTTTCCTGAAATGACCAGTTTTCCAGGTGTTTGGTAACCATGGAGATGTCTCATAACTTTCAAAATGGATTGCCTGAAACGTTCCAACTTAGGCCACCATCCTAGCATCCTCCCACTATAGCCAACAGCAAAGAGATTTACAACACTTATCATGCTGCATGCAAGCCACTCTGTGAGACTCAGGAGTGCCAACAAAGTACAAACCATATCAAATTCACTCTCCTGTTAATATGTATAGTTGATAATTTTTCTTTAGCATGTGGTTATT
Organism: Timema bartmani; assembly: GCA_902151455.1. Classification (NCBI taxonomy): domain Eukaryota; kingdom Metazoa; phylum Arthropoda; class Insecta; order Phasmatodea; family Timematidae; genus Timema; species Timema bartmani. The sequence goes on from CABFWB010001433.1 coordinate 54,115, forward strand.
TTTAAATCTTGTCAAATTTCAATTACTGTATTAAAATATAAAGTTTTATAACAAATGAAATGGATAAAACTAAAGAAACAGGAAAAATAAACTACTAAGAGTAAATTTGATGAAGAAAGCCTACCTAGGAAAGAGGAAAAAATGTGGGAAGAATCCAATGCACAAAGGTGACATCTTCTCCCTTTCTTCTGTCTTCTATAGTAGAAGTAGTCACACACATTTTAACACAAATAGAATAATATTTCAGCACTGTTACCTTTATCAAACACAAAGAAGAAAGAAGAAAGTACAAATAACACAAACACCGGATTACTCCATTTTGAATTTAAAGAAAGAAGACAGAAGAAAGGAAGAAGATGTCACCTTTGTGAATTGGATTCTTCCCACATTTTTCCTCTTTCCGTAGGTGGGCTTTCTTCATCAAATTTACTATTAGTAGTTTATTTCACCTTTCTCTTTAGTTTTATCAATTTCCTTCATTATAAAATTATTTAGCTATTGGGCCACATCATTTTTAAACATTAAAATAAATATGGCATGCCCAAAGTTTAAAATGTATGGTTTATTTAGAGCATCATATATACAAAGGTTAGTTCAGTATTTCAATTAGACCACTTAAAAAAACTATCATCCCCATTTGACAATAAAATAAAATGGTAAACAAAGAATTTGTTTTATAAAAAAATATGGCGTAGTAACAAATAAAACTTTTTTCATGCACTGTGTTTTACCACGCCTCTGAATATCCCAATAGTTAAACTATTTGGTTAGGGATAAGAAAGGTACCATGAAGAGAAAATGCATTAACACTTGTGGGTAAGGAGAGTGGAAAACCCACCAAGCTAAAAGGAAATGCAGTGTACCCAGCCGAGATTTGAACATGAGGGTGATAGAGAAGGTAAAAAAAAAATCATTTCCTGCAATGATGAGTTTTTTCTTCCCAAAAATTTTAGTGTGGCAGGACTATTAGATGGGTGTGACCCAATTAAAAAAAAATCCTATCATCATGTTAAACTTTTTGACCTAGTTTTGTCATCCTTAAAATAAAATTTTAAATTTGGGTCCCTCATCCTTGGAAAAAAATATGTGAAAAAGAATGTGAAAGTTGATGTCCTATCATTATATAATATAACTCATACATTCATCTATTAATATAAATTATGTGTGTGACTATATATATATATATATATATATAATATATATATATATACACACACACAACCCATATTAATATGTGAATGTATGGGTGTTATGACAGGGTTCCTGATGTCATCAAATAAGTGGTTGAGGCCTCTAAAAATAAGGTATTTAGCTGTAAATTTGCGCAAAACGTTTACACTTGCGCTGTGGGAAGAAAGTTGACTTAGGCAATGTTTCACCTCGCTATGACAACTAGTCAAAGTTAATTATGGCATTAAAACAATCTCTAATGCTCATGCACTATAGCAGGCAAAATAAAAACAATAAAAACTTAGGAGGTCTCAATATAAAGATCTTTAATCCGTCATAAGTGGTGTAACTATGTTGATTAGTCGGGATTATAGCCCAATTTTTAATACAGAAAAATAATTTGCGCACAGTGTATAATGCCCTAAGAGAGTGAAAGGTACTTGAGAGAGAATGTAAAATTAAAATGAAAATTAAAAGTTCACAGAAACATATAAAAGGGACAAACACAATATGGCTTTTAAAATGAAAAGAAGAACACAGTTCACACTTTACATTGCTGCCATTGGACACAGAGGTAATTGTTGCCTCTTAAAGAAAATCGACCCTCACCGCCCAATCCCCTGACCTAGGTTTCATTCTATTTGATAGAATTCCTATACCTTCTTCCAAATATATTACAATTACCTCATAAAGCGTAAAGAGGTTTTCCTTATAGAGATATATTTTTTTCTTTGAAATTTGATGTATTAATGTGCTATGTTTCAGCGTTCGGATTTTGTTTGATTAAGACATTTAACAGCAAGGTTATTAATGGTTTTTTCTAAGGTTTTGAGATGATGGATGGTAACTTACAGGAAGTATACCTGAATAAGCATAGAGAATGAATGAGAAAACCTAAGTGTTAAGTTGTGTGTGAAAAATCCTCTTAGAGTGTACATGATCGAGATTCAAACCTAGACCTTGTATTGTTAGAAATTGAGACCTTAAACAAATATTCTATAAGAGTGCACATAACTATATAACATCTATTTAAGAAGAATTTCAGCACACAGATATCACAAATATTCAAGAAGAATTCCAAATGACACATATGACAAGCATTCATTACATCTCCTTAACACGCATAACAAATTTCCAAGAGGAATTCCTGATGCACAAATGATAAATATTCCAGAAGAAATATTACATAACTATACTCAAGACTAACTCTTAAAAGGGCATGACAAAATTTATTAAGAACCTCTGCACACACATATGACCCACATGCAAGATGAACACCTGCATGTACATATGACCAATATTCAAGAAGATTTGCTGCACACACACATATGACCAATATCCGAGAAGAATTGCTGCACCCACATGTGACCAATATTCAAGAATTGCTACACACACACATGATAAATATACTAAAAGAACTCCTGCACACACATATAACCAATATTTAAGAAAACCTGCTGCACACACATACATGACCAATATTACAGAAAATCTGCTGCACATACATATGACCAATATTCAAGAAGAAATGCTGCACGCATATATGATGAGTATTCAAGAAGAACTGCTCCACACACATATTACCAATATTAGAGAAGAACTGATTCACACACATATGACCAATATTCAAGAAACACTACACAACATTTGACCAATATTCAAGAAGAGCTTCTGCGAACACATGACCAATACAAACACATGCATATTTTTTTCACGATGTGAAAATTGATAGTTGTAGGATGATAAAACATGAAAATAAATGTGTATTTTACCTGTAATTTTTTTCATATAATTTTTTTAGGGGTAAAGAAGAGAGAGAGGGGGGGGGGG
>CABFWB010001433.1:57263-73098 GCA_902151455.1 Timema bartmani
GGGGGGGGTGAAGTTAAAGCTAATGCTAAAATTTGTGTTGTTATCAAAGCCAGATCTGATGAATAGTTGAGTCAACTTTGAGGTAAACACCTGTTGGTATGCTGTGTTCTGTTGCTAATGTGTGTGCCTATTTTATTCTCTTTCATTTAAATTAAGATCCATCCCCTTATAATAAATTTGATTTTTATAAGAATCCAACCCTTTATAATACAGGGTGCGGCAGAAATGTATGATGGTTTTGCAAGTGTAATAACTTTTGTATCTCCAAACCAAAAATTGTTTACATTTTGTCATTAAAGTCAGCATATTTTGCCATTGTTATTTACACCATGAAACAATTTTTAGAACACAAGTTAGGTATGGAAAGTAACGTCTTGCAAATGTCCACATTTTACTTAATTTAAACCATGAAATTTGATCCCTTTCTGGTCAAATTGCCATAAGCTTCTAATTTTATTATCAAATTATATATTTTTTTATTGGAATGAATTAGGAGGCTAATTTTATATTAAAATTATAAATTTGAAAATATATATAGAGTATAAGCTTAAAGTGGAAAATTATTTTAAAAGTTTTTCCCATTTTCTGTCCTGTTTTTACCAGGAAATCGTTATTTCCCAACCGAAAATTCCCCAAAGTCAAAATGTTATTCCTGCACATACCTAATTTTTAGCAACACAAAACAGTGGTGATGGAATTTTAATAATATCTTAACTCATTGCTTTTATTATTTAGTGTTTACTAAAATATTGTTTTTCAATGAAAGCTGGTGCCACTTTGTTTGTTTTGTTGATGTTTTATTTCAAATTGCAAAACTGTGAAGTGTTACTATAAAGAGTAATTTTATATAAGGCCTCTTCAAGATATTGTCTAGTGGATTTATAAATACTTGCCCCATATAAGTTTCCGAAAATAATTTTGTAATTTAAATTATAATTAAATGTTTTGTAATTATTTAGAAATGCCACATTGAATGGAATTTCAGTGACCTCAAAGGAAACATTTCTGAGGAACTGCACCAACATTTACTTAAAGAAGGAAGCAAACCTCACCCACCCCCCCCCCCTTAAAAAAGTGTTTTAACAAAAAACAATTTTGCTGTACACTATCAAAGAAAACAAGAATGATAAATTAAATGCTGAAAAATAATATTTAAAACATTTAAGGGACTTTTTTCTTCGAAAACATGGGACTCCAGAAATAGATAAATAAACATATACAAATCTTAAAAGATCAATTAGCCAACAATAAGAGTATTAAATAAATTGAATAAACTCAGAAGTAGATAAACAGGATGGGGTGAAAAAAAAAAGAAGGATTTTATGGAAAATATTATGTTTAAATCTGTACATGTTTTTATGTGCCACAAACAATTATTGTTAAAGACATGGTATATACAATTTTTTTAATCTGCAAAGATCTCTCCACCTGAAAAAACACTAGCTATAGGAGATAAAGTTAATGTTAAATTTATAACAAAAGCCTATGCCTAATAAGAAGATGATACTAAGGCTGTGAAAAGCTTCTAAAAGTGAAAAATATAGCTAGTTATCCATTCACTTCGATTTGAGACACCCAAACTTTTATTCACATCTTTTAAAACATCCTTAAGCTAACCAGGAACATTATATCAAAGGATCCAAAAAAATTAACCAAATGGGGAATATCTTTACTTTTAAGCCATTTGAAGCTATTGGTTGAGTTTGTTTATAATATTTCTAGCATTAGAGTTGTCTCAATGTGTCCAGAATGCAGAGTTTCATTTGGTTGGTTAGAGTGATACCATATGAATTTCAGCCATAGGTAATTTTTTCTAGGGCTAAACAATTATAAATATTAATCTTCTTGACTTTCTGCTGTTTATAAAAGTCTTAAGATCTGATGGGACATATATAATTAGTAAGTTATAATTTTCATTAAAACTTAATTTACTTGAATCTGGCTGCATTTATAAGCTAAGGAAGTGAAAGTTTAACAAAACTAATCTTCACCTTCTTTTTTTACATTTTTTTATGGCTCACTCAGACTTCACCTAGCATGTGAAAAAGTTATCTTTGCAAACCCCTAAAAGGTACACCATACATAAATAATGCACAAAGAACACATTAATAAAAAGCATTTTTTAGTTTTAAATACTTAATTATGTTAATAATATAACCAATAATTACAACAATGCCAGAAGTATGGCATCCCTACAGTTGCTTTATCATACTTAAAATAGTTAAGGAAAGAGTCAAGTTTGTAAATTTTACTTACTTCCAATATTTAAATTATTAACTTTCCTATTTATTTTTTAATGAAGTCTATCTTGATTGCCTTAATTTAATAAAACAATTATTAGTAAAACACAATATTTGCTAAGTCTTGTGGATTTATTTAAAAGTAGGCACATATATTCAAATATCATTCATTATATATTAATTTTTTTAATAATGTACAAATCTTAGTATGACTTGTAAAACGGTGTGTTACATAGAGGTGATTTTATTAAATGCAACTTGTATGATATAAACAAATACTACTTGCAATAAGGAATAGACATATGTAGAAACTTATCTATACATTTAAATGTTAAATGGTTCAGTTTCATGTGTTGCCATTTCAGACAAATGGTGTTCATTATGTTAGCTATAAGATTTATAAAAGTGACTTTTTTTCAATGATGGCTACACATTAGTTTTGTATGTACATACTCTTAAATGTTATTCCTTTACTGATATAACTTTAGGAGGAGTTAATTGTGATTACTTTTATTGAGATTAAAAGTATTAATGTTTAAAAATAATTAAATTATATATTATGATTATGATTATGATTATTATTTATTTTTTGCATATTGTTACTGCTTTTAACCACTCTTTAGTTATTTGTTATTAATGCTATTTTTTTATTCTTATCATTATTAATTACTATTTTTTTCCATAACTATTCTTCAGTATATAACATTATTTAGTCATTTTTGTTTATCTTATTTTATTGTGTAAATATATGTATTTGTAAGGTACTTGTGTACTTTTCAGTACTGGCCTGTTATAGGTCTTACGACTGTTGGCCAGCACTATAATAAAGGAAATTGAAATTGAAATGGAAATAATAATAATTATTATTTATTATCTCATTATATATTTTTTACATCCATTACTGTTTCCAGCCTGTGGCCCGAGTCAGTTTTTTATTCAAGCCATATATTTTTCCACTATTGGCCTGCTAGGTCTGTCGTAGCTTTATATGACTTATAATCTAACTTAAGACTAGTACAGGCACAACATCCAGTCCCCGTCTGTTAATTCATCACTGTGAAAGAGTAAACCAATGATAAATTCTTCGTCCATGCCAGGAATTGAACCCTGGACCCTTAGCTCAGTAGACACACATGCTACTGATTGAGATAATGTGTCAGACTTTATTATTATATATAAAATTATATTAATGAACTAAACAAATGAAAATCGACATCAGCATCTGTAAAATATAACAATTAATATACAAAGACATAAAAGGAGAAAGTAAGTGTGCAAGCAAATAGAAAATATTTTTAAATTTTTTAAAAAAAATTTTCACAGGCAGCGGGATATCTAAAGCCTATTATTTTATCGATAACTATCTAACGGTAGGTTTTATATTGTCTTGCTGATTTTCAAGATCATAAAAGCAATGTAATTTCCACAATGACCACGCAACTTCTTAGAAATTTGGTTCAAATTTAAACAGAATTTAAAACTAAGTCTTCACATGGTTAAGACTGAAGGTGTGGTTAAAAAATAGATTTGAAGTCAACTATAAATGTAGGTTCCTCACGGTAATAGCCCCATTTGAGTGTTAATTTATTGTAAGCAAGGACAATAATTAAATAACTTTAGGTAGAAATTATTAAAAAAATATATAATAGATTGGGTAAAATTACTATTTCATATTTAGCTATTTAGCTCCTCAAGGAAATCCTATTTTCACTTCATGAGGTACATTACTAGTATATGGAGAATGATACGGGAAAGAGAGAGAAGAAAAATAAAAGGAATGAACTAAATAATTTGGCTTTACAATAAAAAGAAGAACAAAGTTCACACTTTGAATTGCTGCCACTGGACAAAGAGGTAATGGCTGCCTATTGAAGAAAATCAAAAGCTAACACTCAATCCCTTGACCTAAGTTTCATTTTATCAGAGCTCGTCAGGAAGAAGAGCGAAACATTTCGCTCAACTCCTAAAAGAGGAGACCAAAAAATACAAACACCAGGAGCAGCAACGTAACATGTGAAAGTGTAAAATGTGTTCTTCTTTTAATTTTAAGAATGATCTTGTGTTCATTCCCTTTTACTTGTTCTTTCATGTAGAGCATTATTCAAGTATAGAAGCAAAAGTTAAAAATAACATCCATCCATCTATTGTGATGATTTTTTGTGTTTTATATGATATTTTTTTTAGAGCAAAATGACTATACACAATCATGGAGCCATCTTTTTTGTTTATTTGGAAAAAAAGTAACCAAACATACTTACTACTTTGTTGCTATTTAAGTTATTGACTAAAATAAAATATATTTTATAGTAGAATCATTTCAAGTATTTTCATTTACAGTAACAAGTTATTGATTTTAAGAATTAGTGTAAATTTCTAAATTGTAAAATCTAGCAATTTAATAAACTGTTAAAACAATAGGGTTTTTTACTTGGAAGTATTCTCTTAGTGATTATGATTCCTATCCATATTGCTGCAAACTAACCCCCTTCATTTATGTCTATGTTTATGGTAACAAACTTCAAACATAAGATTTACACAAATATTGAAGTAGATTGCTTCACATGCACATTCAATTAAAACGTAAGTAAAAAAACCCACATACACAAACTTTCAAAAATATTATACATCAGAGCTTGAATATTAAACATTTGATAAAAATAACTTTTGGTAATAATCTTGAATTCAATTTTTATCTATTGAATACTGTAACTAGATTTAATTTGGGCTAATTAGCTGTTGCACTAGATGTTGGTACTTAGAATCAGTGGTGTATATAGAGGGTTGGGGCAAGCAGAGTTTTCCCCCTCACACACAAGATAACAAATCATTTTATAAAAGAATAAAATATATTGAGTCCAACTGTCCTAATATAGAGCAATAGAAGATAAGTCAAATGTAGAGGGTAAATTTATAAACAAACGACCAGTTATTTTAAAGGAAATATTTATATACACCTTAAGCGTGACTCTGAAATTTCTAAACGGAAAAAAGATTACAGAAATAATTGCTTTGGTATCTGGGTATGCATATTTATATATATATCTTAAGTTGGTTAATTTTAAGATTTCAACCAGAAATGTGTGAGACTTTAAAATATGTTGCAAAAATATCAATAAATCATCTTTTCTCAAGAGTTAATTGCCTTTATTCTTTTCAGGCATTATAAAGGAATTCGAATTAGATTAGAAATAATTAATAATACAGGTAATAAAATAATGAATGCCCAATATTGATAGACTTATGTTAACAATGTTTTAATTTATGAGGTTATGCATCTACAATTTTGGGCACCTCTCAGCCACCATTATTAACCATATAGTGGAAATCCTCCCCACTTACCATGTCAGTCCCCAAGTCAATACACAGGATAGTGACAGTGCCGAGAGGTAGCGGGATGTCGCACAGGATAAAAGCGAGAAAGGGTGAGATCTCGGGAATGTTAGAAGTCAATGTGTAAGCAATAGACTTCTTCAGGTTGTCGAAAATGAGTCGCCCCTCCTCCACACCTGTCACAATCGAGGCAAAGTTGTCGTCCAGAAGGATCATGTCTGCGGCCTGTTTGGAGACGTCAGAGCCCGCAATACCCATGGCCACACCTGCGGGTCAGGATAGAACATTTAACTCAAGAGGAAATGTATCACACATGCACCGCGTCTCACTACCCGTTTAGGTTATCCACATATCTAGATTAATAGAAAGGAATGTTTATGGTAACATTTAAAGGAAATGTACACACATTTCTTTGGTGTAAGAGTGTGAAACCATAAGCCCTATCGTAATAACATTCAGCTGTGTAGTGTTAATTTTTTATTTGATCAGAAATTAAATTGTAATTTGTAATTGTAATTGTAATTACACTTATTTAACATAATGGAAATTTACATCCTTATGAGTATCCAAACCAGACTAGATAAGAATGAGACTTTGACCATGTGCCCACCAGTGCAGTTTTTGTTGTTGTTTTTTTCCCCCTCCAATTCTTGTTGACAGTTTTTAATTCTTCCTAAAGAAAAAAAACTCACCAATATCGGCCTTTTTCAGGGCAGGAGAATCATTCACACCATCTCCAGTCACAGCAACAATTGCTCCCATTCGTTGACAGCCTTCTACAATAATTAGTTTCTGCTGTGGTGATGTTCTGGCAAACACAATCTCTGTATGGTACCTGAAACATGATTCAATTCAATTCTACCAAACTGTTGATTAACATGTGTTGAGCTTACAGTTTAATTTAAGACAAACTAGTATTTATTTAACCATAGTACATTTCTTTATATAAAATACAAGCCAATAAAAGAAAATATATATATATAAGACAACTTGAAAATCACATGTTTACTTTGAGAATTGAGATTAGCATGTTCAACAGGGAAAGCTGTGTTAAAATAGATTCTAGGTGAGTATTAACGGGAAGAAAGATGTTGTTCCTATTATTGTAAATAAAAGTTTTTTTAAAAGTGAATACATGCAAATTCCAGTAATATAATAAAAATTCTCTCTGACTTTTCCCTGATTTCCTGGTTGCAGTACACCCTGGTAAAGTACACTAAAACTTGACATGTGTTATCAAGTGTTCCACAAGAGCCGGGACTTGTTGCTACTGACCTGAGAATTTCATCCAACTGGTCCCCTGATAAGTCCCTAAGTTCACCGCCATGGACAACTGCAGCCTTTGCCTCTCGCGGGTTTACCTCTGCTACTGGTATATTCAGACGCTGGGCGATATCTTCAATTGTCTCATTTCCTGGTGAACAACAGAAAAAACTGATTGTAGTTTTATAACAATGACCAAAGAATCAAAAGGACTACAATATTTTCAAACTAAATGGGGAGTGAGGTAAAAGGGTAGTGCGTAGAACAAATCACAAGTAGATCACCAAAAAAAGTGTCTGCTTCAATGAGCCAAGTGTTATACAAAGATGCTTATTAGTAAAATAAAATAAATCATTTATAATTTCATAAAATAGTCTAACTCTTTTGTAAAAAATTGTCTGTACACCACACTACCTGTCTTTAATAAAAAGATTTGAAAATTAAAACTTTTTTTTTGTTATTGTTTTGTTAGCTCGTGCATGATATTTTGTTAGTTCAAAATAAAAGATGAAATTATTAAATAAACAATGTTATATTTATTAATACTGAACAGTGTTGGTTTTTAAATTTTGCCAGAAATCAAACTGTGATTTGATTAAATGTAAAAATGCCACTCATCTTCTAAAAACGGGCCCTTTGTCAACATAATGGAAATTAAAACTGCTGCAGCCTCCTATATCAAAGTCAAGATGGCTATTCCTAACCTACTTCTATCGGCATCCATCCATTAGTATAGAGAAATAAAACATGAACAAAAACAACCTTACCTTCGGAAATGATTCCAACAGACTTGGCGATAGCCTTGGCGGTGATGGGGTGATCACCAGTCACCATGATAACCTTTATACCGGCAGATCGACACTTGGCGACGGCATCAGGCACGGCGGCTCGGGGTGGGTCAATCATGGACATGAGCCCTACAAATCTCAGCCCTGTCAATGGGAAGTTGGGGTCGTCACCGTCGAATTTGAAGCCCAGCGGGAATTTGTCACTCGGTAGCAAGAAGTCACAGAAACCTAGATATAGTAATCAAGAGGTGTGAAGACAAAGAAAGTAAATCTTGTAGCTCAACTAGACAGAGCCCAACTATTTTTAATTTTACTTGAGTTACTTCTAATCCCGTGGAATATAGAAGGATCAAAATGTTCATATTAGAAATTTAAAAAGTATTATTAGGAGTGTGAAAAGTCTACTTTTTCAATTAAATTCAAACATTAATTGACTATATGAAATATTATCAAAACCAAAACAAAGTTAGAATATTTTTGGATGGTTGTTTTATGCTTTGAAAATAATAATATAATGTGTTATTAATATCACTTCATGCACTAAAATAATTTTTTTTTTTACTGTAAAATTGTTTGTCATATTTCATAATAATTTGATAAACTAAGTTACTATAGTAAAATGCAATTCTGTTACTTAAAAAATATTATATTTGAACATTAATATGTAATGTATGAAACACCTTAGAATGGAAATAATTGAGCATTAAATATTTAAGCAGACAAATTTTTGAAGCTTATTTTACAATATTTCTCAAACAGAAGAATATAATAAAAAGAGGAAAAGTAGCAAATAAAATATATTATAGATGGCACCTTTGAATTCTATAAGCCCTAAAGAAATTTGTAAGATTAAAGAAAATATTGGATTCAGCATTCAAATTTTTTCATTTTTTATTTTAGAATTTTGAATTAGAATCATGGGTGTAAGGAGAATTTAATTTCAGTATGGGGGAAGGGAGTGTTCAAAATGATAAGTTTATGACATGATGTTAAGACTTACTATCAAATCCTAAAAAATAGGAAGATTATTACTTTGGAATTTTTTGTGTAAGAAGGAGAACAAAGTTTTTAGGGGATGTTCTTCTTTGCATTGTAAAAGCCATATTGTGTTCGTCCCTTTTTATATGTCTCTAACCACTTTTCCTAAACATTCTTCCAAATATAATACAATTACCTCATAAAGCGAAAAGAGGTTTTCCTTATAGAGATACCAGTTAATGATAGGAAATTGGATGCCTTTTTTTATTTATTTTTTTATTAGATTCTCTAAAATCTATTTTAAATGGTCCTCACCCATTTTTGTTTTAATTAAATGCTTCTAAAAATTATTTAAAGTGGTCTTTCACAAGCAAGTTTTAAAAATGGGATGAGCTTGGAGGATATTAAAAGTAGTCTTTCCCCCAATATATTTTTGAAAATTGAATGGTCCTCACCCATTTTTGTTTTAATTAAATGCTTCTAAAAGTTATTTAAAGTGGTCTTTCACAAGCAAGTTTTAAAAATGGGATGAGCTTGGAGGATATTAAAAGTAGTCTTTCCCCCCAATATATTTTTGAAAATTGGATGTTTTTAGAAGCTAAATGAAATGGTCTTTGCTTGGATTAAAAAATTTTTACAAGCAGAGAGAAGCCATTTAGGGTGATATTCACTCAGATGTTTTTTGAAAATTAAATGCCTCTAGAAGCTATATGGAGTGGTCCTACCCTGGTAAATTTTTGAAAAGTGAATGCCTCTATAAATTATTTGAAGTTTGATAAAAGGCTATTCTTGAAATTAATATTAAACAGTCGGGAAATTTTGGGGAGGGGTTGAACCCCTTCCCCCCTTCACCCCTGTTTTAAAGTTTGTTTAGAAGCTCTTATACAGCTGGCTAATTGGTTGATAGCTTATTAAAAACAATTATAAAAAAAATATAAACAATACTTTTTAGATCATAAATTTACCACTTAAACAAAGCATTAGAAAAAAAAATCAAAATTTAAAAATTTTATTTCCTATGGCAAATTAAAAATTAATAGAGTAAGTTAAAAAAAAACTTCTCACCATATTTTCTTGGATTCATATTCATAAAATAATGGATTTGATCCATCTCTTTAAATAATCAGAAGCAACCATGACCTCTTCGTTTAAGGCCCACTATGATAATAATAGTCCTTTTCAGTGTGAAAGCTGTATAGTGTTTGTTCGTTTTAATTGTTTCTATTCCTAGTTTTTGTTCCTTCTTTCATGCAAGAAATTTTAATAAAATCAGAATGCAAGCAGACACACTCATTTTTATTAGTATCTTCATGCACAAGAGTTTTACACTTTTGATGTTTTCTAATATTCAAATACGAGATCTGTTTATCAATTATTCAATATTTGGATCACGGATTCAAATTATAATATTAGAGGATTTGACCTTGCTTTATTTTAAATATTATTTATAAATGATTTAAATAAAATATTTAAAAGCAGCATAATCCTTGTCCCCAATATACTGCAAACTAGGATCAAACTAGTATTCTCTAGACTGCCGATTCTCCTTAGTAATTTGACCACAGAGAGATATGTGATGTAGAGAAATAATGTTGAATAATCACTGTAGGATTTTTAGAAAAACATTTGAAACAAATCTATATTAATTAAAATCACCACTGTTCATTAATACAACTACTAATTGATGTCATAGACAAATAGAAATGGTAATTAAATTTTAATATTTTTTGTTAGAATACATTTATTATAGCAATCATACATTCAATTAAGGGGTAAATTAACAGTTCGGGGTCTATTTTTTAAGTTTGTCCTACAATTTTGCCTCTGTGGTCTAGTGGTCAGAGCTCTTGGCTACATATCCAGAGGTCTCAGGTTTGTTCTCTGGCGCTTCCAGAGTTTTAGTGAAGCAGTGGGGTCAAATTAGCCTCATGAGGACAATTGATTGATTGATTGAAAAAGTAGCGGATCCCGTCTAGAAAACAGATTAAAGGCTGGAAGGTTTGTTGTGCTGACCACGAAAACCTCTGGACACAAAAGTTGGCACTATCTTCGCCAAAAGACAACGTCCGCTTAGTCGATATTGCTTGGTTGCAGACTGATATCATGAGAGTTTCTTTTTTAAGATATCAATAAGCAGTTAAGAGCTCTGAACCAAATTACAATTAAAAATTTGAAAATAAAAATAATAATCTCAAATCATCAAATATCATTAAAAATTCAAATATCCACAGAACATATAAAGGTGGCATCCTTCCTGCCACCAACTCACCAAGCACTCTCTCCCCCAATCCTCCGAGCTCTAGGTAGGCGTTGTTAAAAGCCTCTTTCATCTCCTCATCCAGGACCTTCTCCTTCCCGCCAATAAAGATAGTCGAGCAGCGATCAAGGATCCTCTCAGGAGCTCCCTTCATCACCATCAAGTGTCTCGGGTCGTTAGGATCCTCTGTCTCGTGGATAGACACCTGGGTTTGTTGATCGGCAGAACGGCAACATTAATTTTTGTCATATATCTCTACAGTGAATGTCTACATTTAAATACTGTAACAAGTACATATAAATCTACTTCAAAAAGATTAGGAAGAAAACTGTAAATATACAGTACATAAATCCACCATAAATATCTACAAAAGTATTAATAGGAAGTAAGCACATTATAAATTGTTGTGTCAACTTGTAATTAACTACTGTACATTCTAATGGTTACATCTGATTTTTTTTTTAACTAAGCTAAATGGTATTAATACCAAACATAACACGAGAAGCAATCTTTTGACGTTGGTATTAAGAAAACCTTTAAACAGTAATATTTCAGTATTAATACTTAAAATCATGTTCAATTATTTAAAAAATGTGTATTGCTATAAAGTTTCATACACCACTTTATGATGTGAGTGACTACTTCATTTATTTACTACTCTAGAATGTTAATTTTTAACATAAATATGTTATTAGTTTATGACAGACTGACATAAAACACAAAGATAAAGCTATAGGTATGTGTCAAACAATGAAAGATAAACACATAATATTGATTGTAAATGCACATTAAGACACTCATACCGGTACAAATAAAAATATATGTATACCATAAAACACTAAACATTAGTATCTTAAGATGCTCAGTGAAGGACATATTTTAAGCATGACATTAATAGATAATGGTGCTTTTGATATTATTTTGTTTAAAAATAAGAAAACTAACACAATTAAGAAGTGATGGAAATAAAAATTTACTATTAACTGTCAGATATTGTTTGAGAATGGCATATTCACAACAACAAAAAAGTTTATTTGGACAAACATCGAATGCTACTTTATCAGATACGTGCCATTTAATGATTAATGAAGTGTTGTTAAAGGGTACATTCAAGGATCTACTTCTACCCGCGCTGCCGACAAACGTACCCACCTGGTACTTGTTGGTAGAGTTGAACGGGATCTCGCAAACCTTCTTGTTGCGTTTGCGGATCGACAGGATATCTCCAAGGGCCAGCTCCATACACTTCAACAGGGCGGCTTCTGATGCATCGCCATTCACCTCCCTTCAAGTAAGACATGGATGTCAAAGTAAGAATAGAGACACAAAAAGCGTCACAATATTACTTGGCTATCTGAGGTTTTTCAGTAGGTATATATGTTATTTGGGGTAAGCGCAGGTAGCTTTTTATTACAAAATTAAAGCATGGTTTAAATAAAACTTAATTATTTGGTTTTGATCCAATTATCAATAAGAATAAAGCTTAGTGAGATTTAAAATTTAATATTCCTTAACTTGAACTGTTTTGTATGCATTTCATTTTAATTATTTCCCCGCATGACTAAAAAGATCTGTGGAGAGTTTCGATTTATTATGTACTGATATCCAAGAATTAAAATTTCATAGGATTTTACAAATGTTTTTTGCACAACAAATAAGACTTTTAAAATACATTAGTTGGCAGCACTACCATAGACAACTCACTTCTTAAGAATGGACACACCATCTTGTCCTGGCTTGAATTCTGCTCGGTTACACAAGCTAGCAATCCTCGCCAGAGCCTTGAACCCAGGGCTAGTTCTATCATACTGCACACCTGACACATACAAAGATTAAATTACACCAGATATTCACTTTTCTCTTCTTTTTTTACAAACCCCTATTATTGTTTAACACTAAACTAACTGTAAATTTTGAATATTTTTTTTTTAATTCTTTAAGTCTGTGCGACTCCAAGATTTTCACATTTGAGTATAATAAAAATCTTTGCTTACTAACTTTAGTCGATTGGGAGCTAAAGGAGCTAAACATGTATCGGAGGAGGGAGGATTTATTTTAATGGTGAAAGATCTTTCATGTAAATAACTACTAAAACAATTTACATATGAGTGGGATAGACCAAAATTATATGTTTAGAGAATATAATACTATGCTGACATGAATCAACTGCCTTATTTTGATCAAAATAGATAGTATCAACTTGACCTTGGGTAGAGACTTGAGGGGAAACA
The DNA here is from genome assembly GCA_902151455.1 of Timema bartmani. NCBI lineage: Eukaryota > Metazoa > Arthropoda > Insecta > Phasmatodea > Timematidae > Timema > Timema bartmani. The sequence goes on from CABFWB010001433.1 coordinate 70,351, forward strand.
TTTTAGTAATAATAATGATATTAATAATGATATTAATAATAATAATAATAATAATAATAATAATAATAACAATAGCAAGTTAAAATTTCACCATCAAATTTCTTAGATTACAGCTTATCACTCTCTAAGCCATGGATAAACAGTAATCGGGGCCTTGTTGGTCATGTGGCATACCTGACTGATCTTCTGTGGTGTCAGCCTCGATGATCTGGTTATCAAACCACATATGTGCCACTGTCATCCTGTTTTGTGTCAGCGTCCCTGTCTTGTCAGAACAAATAGTGGACGTTGACCCAAGAGTCTCCACCGCCTCCAGGTTCTTGACAAGGCAGTTTTTGGAGGCCATTCGCTTTGCCGTTAGTGTGAGGCACACCGTGACTGTGGCCAGCAGACCTTCTGGCACATTGGCCACAATGATACCTAGGGAGGAATCGAGGCCATCAATCACAATACACAACTGAGATTCGGCCTATCTAACCTATCAAGGGATTATCAATCTTTAAGTATAGGAAGATCACCTGGTCACGCAGGGACAGATAATATTTTTATATGGGATCTAAGTATATAGATGCTCGATTCTGTTCTAATAAAATCTTTATATTGGCAATTCTTTACAGAAGAATGAAACTATTAATTGTCAAACAACTAAAGATGAATCAAATCAACTTTTTCTCAAATCCACATCTTCATTTTACCTAAGAATCTCGAATCTTTGAAGCAATGATAAGCATAAACAGTTTCCACATTAGTATTTATATTTTCCCTTCAATTCTGATTTTGTTCACATTTATTATTTATTTGATGCAGTTGATTCCGGTTAATTAGGGTATATCGGGACTAGAGCATTTGGCCCAATTAAACAAAATTTTTAACAGTGAGCGGATAGAAACATTCTGACAGAGGGAAAATTCCATGAATTAAATAAAAAGGATGTGTCATTTAATTAAAGCACCTTGTATTTAAATTATATTGGTACAAACATTTATTTAAAAATATCTAAAGCAAACAAAATGTACATATGTAAAATGAAAATACAGTACATAATAATGTCTGTATCAAGCAAAGATTAAATATTTCTTAAGGATTATTTCTCTTAAAAAATGATCAAGTGTACCCTAACGTGTTATCTTTATAGACTGCAACCAAACAAAGTTGGTGTAGGTATCTAATGCTGATAAAGGACTGCCTTCATTGCCTCGGAAAGTAACAAATCTTAACGAGAGTCTTGAATCAGTTAAATGCACTAAAAAAATATATCAGTGCACTGTTTGATACAGTTTTTAATCTATGTTAGCCCATAATACATAGGTATACATAATTATGTACAGTTCTTAGTGTGAACGTAAACAATTTGTATATCACAAGCATAATTTCTATCAGAATCACAACTACCAAGACAGAGAAAAAAATAAATGTTTCAACTGCTGCTCACATAGTCTATGTTATGAGTGTCTGAGTCATCTACATGTAGTTTGTTGTTCAATCACAACCTTCACTGCCCCAAATTAAGTGGCGAGTTGGCCCAAATAAGAGTAAAAAGTTCAGGCTAAATACATGTTTTGTTTCTGTTCTTCAAATTTTGTCCCAAATAAATGGCTGCCCCAATTAACCAGATTCTACTGTATGTGTGTGTGTGTGTGTGTGTGTGTAATTTTTTTTTTTACTTTATTGCGAATTCAAATTTATTTAAGTGATAAATTAATATTATAGGATCTGGTTGCTAGGCCTGTCCTTAATTATGTTGAGCTAAGCCACTAGTAAGCAAATCAAATGTTTTAAATTAGAACATTTTTTAGTTCACATCGCAAATATCCTTCAAGATTCAAGGATTCAAAAGACCCACCTCTAGAAACAACATAATTCCTCCTTGTAGCTTTTCACAATGTTGACACATGTACTTCTCAAATTTTAAAGGAATTTATAGTTACTATTTTTTAAACAGGAATTCAAAAGATGAAAAATAAGACCAATCAATTACCAATAAGGAAGATGACAGCGTCCAACCAATGGTAGCCCAAGATGAATGCGATGACGAAAAAGGTGACTCCAAGAAACACTGCTACACCTGTGATCAGGTGGATGAAATGGTGGATCTCCTTGGCAATGGGCGTCTCCCCTGTGTCCAGACCGGAGGCCAAGCCTGCTATCCGTCCCATCACAGTGTGGTCACCGCAGCTGATCACTACACCCTTGGCAGTTCCTAAAACAAGCAGTCAGCGAAGGAAGCACTGGTAAAGGTAGTTCAGAATCATTGTTTAAAGCAGTGTGGTCCAACTTTAATAACCTTCATGGCTTGTGAGCCAACTTTTAGAAAGCAGCCAACATACCGGTCCACAAACAATGTTAGTAATGATAATGGTTGCAGAGAAGTAGTAATTTTAATCAAAAAACATTTTACTCAAAACCAGTACTGTATAAAACAGGTATGGCCAAACTTTTCCGGCCAGTGTGCCACCTCTCATTTATATTTATTTATGAGTATTTAAAAATCAATTGTTGACTAGGCCTATCATGAAACGTAATGAATAATTCAGATCAAATTAAAAATATTTTAATAACGTCTAAATACTAGGCAAATTGAGCAAATTGTCAAAGTGAGTGTCTTAGATAAAATTAATTTCAATTACTTAGATAGATTCATTGAAAGTAACAACTTCAAGATTGTATTATTATTGTTATTATTATTTTAATTATCATTATCATTATTATTTTAATTATCATTATTTTAATAATAATAATAATAATAAT
>CABFWB010001433.1:75327-87419 GCA_902151455.1 Timema bartmani
TAGGTTATACTCTTTGACTTCATATTTCAATAATAATTGTAAAAATCCCTGAAAATTTCAGTGATTCCTTAAAATGTACATGAATTCCCCTGTCTTTTACTTGTCCTGATTTTTCCAATTTCTCCCGTTTTCAAGGTGTGTAATAACCCTGCTATACCATTAATAATGACTTTAAAACTAAACTCATAATTTAAAAAAAAGATATACACACAAAGAACGATTCTAAAGTAGGGTTTTAAAAATACTTGGCACCAAATTAAAAAAATGTTGTGCATCTAATCATACAAACTAGAATATCAGGTTAATCCCCTATATTTACTACACATTTTCTTACTTACTGCCAAATCCACCAGTTTCATGTTCAATAACTATACTCGGTTGCAACCTCCAAAGGAACCCCAGACCTAGTGTTTGTAGCAGTGTTATCAATTCCATGTGGTCTAATATTATTTCAAATACAACCAATCTTTCAATACTAGGTTGTCAGGGCTGACAACATTTCTTACCCCTGTGTTTTTACCTCCAGGTCCACTTGTTTACTGATAAAATACATTTCCAGCTGAAGCAACACTCTATCGGCCCCTTATTAAAAAAAAAAAAAGAGCAAACAAAGTATTTTTAAGCATTATCTATCCATAATTTTTGTCATAAGGGCTGGTAATGACTTATGGATGAGTATTATAACAGCAATTAGGATGAAATGTATCTGAAAATAAGATTAAAAACCACATCATGAAAATAAAAGAAACACCTCAAATCACCCTTCGAGAATTTGAATACTTACCTCTCTCACATTGTGAGAGAAAATAATCTTCTTTCAAAAAACCTACAGTTCCTTTAGAGGTTGTTGCCGGATGTAAATTATTATTAAAATGCAGTACATATGCACAAATTGTATAACTGTATAAGTATAAAGCAGTCAACTAGAACTAGAACAAAGGTTTTACTAAAAGTTGATATGCCTATGTAAGCTGTTATGCTGCTAGTTTTGTCTAATGTAGATACATCTACGTATCTCCTCTAATATTATTTCTATTAAAATGCAGTTTTGCTATGGTCGGTCACAACTAACAATCTAATATCTATGACAACAGTGTTTATACCTGTGTTGGTAGCAAATGGAAATAATTAAGGATTATCAAACAACAAAACACAAAAATTAGTGTGAATGTGTGTGACAAGTCATGATTTTCAAAGGAACACACCCAAAATGGCGAGGTAAACAACTACTTGGGGAAAATGTTTGCATATATTGGATCATAACAATTGTTTAAAGTGACCTTGAACAGCTTTAATAGAAATTTTAATTGGTTTGAATAGAGAATACTTAAATAAAACACATCATATGAATTAATTGGCTGAAGCATGAATGTTACATATCAAATCAATAACTTGACTATACTTCCTAGGGTTTAACTTCCAATGCCCCAATTGAAGACCTGGATGCATGGCCAAAATATGATCAGCATCATTATATGCAAATATTGTATTCTTTCAAAGCAATCATAGCCATAACACCAGTTAAAGCAGAAAAATATGAATGTAATCCATAAAATGAATAATAATTTAGTTTAATTGAACTATTCAAATAAAGTATTAAAATAATTTATTGTATAAGAAAATTAAGTAAAAACTAATCAGCAGTTTTATTTGCAATCTGAACTTGAAACAAATTTTTATCTGTTTTGCTAATATTATTGTGGATATCCTCAGATATCTGTTCTGGGATCAAGCTACAGCATGTCACAATATTTATCAAAGATGAAAGACCACTTTTAACAATTATTATTGTTGTGAGGTGACATGTACAAACGTATTCCAATCAGAATTTTTTAAGTGCCCATTGAGAATCTGACTTTTGTTCACATGGGAATTTATGACTATGAATGACCCAGGTTGAATTACCCATTATTGAATTTATGATTTATAACTCTTGAATGTGATATAATTTATTTTATAGAGTAGCATTTTGTGTGAGTGGTTTAAATGAAGAAAAAATAGACAAATAAATTACCAACATGAATGTGTATCCAACACAGGTCTTACACACAATTCCTGAGCAACACACATAAAAGTGGGAACACTTTAAAATTATTTGGTAAAATAACATTCAAAAATTATTTTCTTTAAGTCTATTTCAAGACATTTTAAACAACCATGCAGTGAAGAGAAATAAAGCTCCCGGGTGGAAGACACCAACCATCACATCTACCTTACCGGAAGTTATCTAGAAGAGTGTCTCACCAAATAAGATCTCTTCAAAGAGTTGTGAGGTTATCACAAAATATCAGAGCCAAACTTGATTTCAGATTCAGGGTGAAAGTTTGCTCCGTGGGAACTAAGTGTTTTTTTCTTTCGCTTATATTCATTTTAAGTACAACTTACAATAATATAAGGTGTTAACGACAGTAACATTGAAAGTTTATTTAACTGTTCCAGGATTTTATATAAATTTGTATTGAGTAAACTAACGACCATACATTTTACCCTCATCTGTTCACCCATCATTTTTCCTTTCTTTGGTTTGTATAAATATATTTTTGAAAAATTTTCTTGTTTGGAAATATAGTGTTGTGTTTGCATATAAGATGAGACCAAGAAAAATATTGTTGCCAGTAAAATATCGCCTTAGTTTCTTTCATATTTTATTAAGAAAATTAAGATAAACGTTTATTGAAATCAACTAATATATATAAAGTTTTAAAATAGTAAGGCATTTCATTAAAACCCCCCACCTTTTGTCCGATTTTACTATTCATTTCAGACTTGTGGACATCGTGTATTATCAAAATTAACAATATTGTTATGTAAAGAAATTTCTGACTCATGTTGAAGTGGTAAATTTATCTATAAACAGAGTCCTTTTAAAAAAAAAACACACAAATTTAGATGAATGAATGAATGGTCTATGAGAAATTCTGTTTTATGGTATTTCAATTTTTTGATCGGTTGAAAAATAACATTTGTACATGAAAACCTACCTAGAACCTTTGACCTAGTGCTCTACCACTGATTTATCCAAGTTTGTTTTCAGGTCAGAATCACTCTTCTCTAATTATTTAAAACATTTTAAAATTAATTTTGATGTGGGATCACTCAGGTCTTAAAAGAAACCTCAGGAACATTCTTGAAGTTTATGTAGTTAGGTTGTTATTATTATTTTAACACCAAATCTTACTATCCATTCGAGTTATATGCTAGTTAGGTAATTATTGATTTGTAAAGTTCACCTTATATTTGGCACCTTGAGTCATGATTCCAGAAGGAACTTTATCCTTAAGATAAAAGACTACCCAAGCAAAGTGATGTAGAATCTTAACCCTGTCAGTAAGGATATAGGGCTTGACTTACAAATGGCCAAGGACATCAAGTACTGTCAGTTCTCCTTTTATGACCCATCAGAAGTGAAGTCTTTTAAGTCTTTAGTCACCAAATTAATACTTTACAGCTCTTTGCTTGGCTAACGCTGCAAGTAAAAATGTAAGACTTCACTTTCAATGATCCAGGAATGTTAAAAAGAGGAACAAACTGATCTTCAATACAAGACATCTCTGGTCCTTTGTGAGTTAAGGTCGTATGCGTTTACTCACCAAATTAAAACTCTATGACAACTCACTTCCAATAAAGTAACTTTAAGACACAATTCGTTCTAAAACCATGAAGTCAAGCTCATAATTAAAGATACCATTTCTATACAAAAAATGACTAACTATACTAGCTCTGAGAACATCTGAGAGATCTCTCTGAGAATTGTAAAATTTTCCACAAGAGTCAACACTGTTAATTTTGTTAATTTCTTCGATGTAAGTTTGTAGCTTTTAGTAATATAAGCGAAAGCAGTGTAGGAGGTTTTCTGAGCGTTCTTTTTTCCATAAAACAAAGAATGGTGGTAATTAGTGACTTTATGTTTGAGGTGAGTTAAAAAAACACAATGATGGTATTATTATGAATGGTTAGAGTACTACTGGTGTGAATATATGAGATACTTTTAATGTTGTGCAGCAGAAAAACTACATGAACCAATATGTTGTCGGTGGATAATAGATGACCAATGTGTTGGGGAGTCAACTGAACCTGCATTATTACAGCATGAATAGGTGTTGGTGGGTACCTAAAAATATGTTTTCTCTGGTCATACCAAAAAGAGAAAAAGAATCTTCAATGTTATCTTCTCCACTCCCATAACAGTAATATCCCCTGCTTAACCCCCTTTCCCTGAGTAGTCTAACCTCACCAGCAACATGTTTATTGAAATAATATGTTGTGCTCAATTCACAGGTGGTAATGAACTTGTTGGTGTTTATTATATTAAAGCCCTTATTTTAAACAATATGGCTATTGGTGATTTAAACTATCTAGCCGTAGACAAAGGATGAGAATAGATTCAAAGAAACAGCGCCATTATTTGCCTTGTATAAGTACAAGTTTAGTAAAACTAATATCATGGAGGAAAAGCTCGAGTAAGGTGATCAAACCCTAAAAGATAAGAGTTCGGAACACTATTCATGTGGCTAAACCTAACAGTTTTTTGAATGTGAATTGTGCAAAGGCAAAGATATTCAATTAACAATTTATGTGTATTTTACTATGACATTATCAGAGTGGTAAGGTTTTTTTTATTACTAATCTATTTCTTATTCCCTAAATTGAAAAATTACAACTGGATTCTGGAACCGCGTCAAATTGTCATTTTTCAATTTATAAAATATGATATTTAGATGCAGCTATAACTGTGCCTAGCAACTATAATAGCTTGGCTATTTAATCCATCATAATTTATTTATATTCTTTTAAGAGCAGACAAAAAAAAGAGAGTAAATTTTATAATGTGTATATTAATGAGCTATGTATTGAATTGTCTTATTAATAATTTAGTTTTTTATTATAAAATTTTCAAGGCTAGGTCTTTCTAAATTGTGCAAAGGCAAAGATATTCAATTAACAATTTATGTGTATTTTACTATGACATTATCAGAGTGGTAAGGTTTTTTTATTACTAATCTATTTTTTATTCCTTAAATTGAAAATTGACAACTGGATTCTGGATCCACGTCAAATTGTCATTTTTCAATTTATAAAATATGATATTTAGATGCAGCTATAACTGGGCCTAGCAACTATAATAGCTTGGCTATTTAATCCATCATAATTTATTTATATTCTTTTAAGAGCAGACAAAAAAAAAAGAGAGAATAAATTTTATAATGTGTGTATTAATGATCTATGTATTGAATTGTCTTATTAATAATTTAGTTTTTTATTATAAAGTTTTCAAGGCTAGGTCTTTCTTTTATCCTTTATTTTTTCATGAGCTTTAGAGTCAAGGATTTTTTTAATTAAAATGTGACAAAACTCTTGGATTAAAATGGTTACAATTAGATTTCAAAAATAGGTAAGTAGCTCAATTACTAGTTTAAAAAACTTTTAATGGGTTTTCTAGGAATATTTGTTATGAACTAATGATTCAGGATAATATTTCTACTAACTATTTATATAGAAAAGACTTCTCAATCAACAATTCTCTAGATATACCGTGATTATATATTTCATGAAGAAATTAACAATATAATATTATGAATGAGAGTAACAACATACTGGCCCTTAAATATATTTTAGTTAAAAATTAGTTACCAGAGTTAAATATCTATATAATTGTGTTTGTGTGTGAATCAATATAAAATATCTGTTAAAAATATTTCTTTTTACTAATTCATGAAAACCATTTAGGGGAAATCATTAATCAATTAGATCTAAACAGCATAATTATTAGTCTGACTCATTTATTCATAACATTTATTACATTTCTACTAAAAACATTAGGGGGTTACTTTTACACAAATAGAATAAAGAATGATATTTTAAAACATAGAAATAAAAAATAATAAACGAAGAAGATCTAATGGAAAGAATAAATAAATTGATTAAGTCCACTTAGGGAAAGAGGAAATAACATAGCAAGAATCCATTGAACAATAATTGTGAAGCATTCTTGCTCTCTTCTGTCTTATTTAGTAGAAAAAGTGATACACAAATCAAAACACAAATTCATCAATATTTCTACCTTTATCAAACACAAAAAAAAACAACACACAAAACACCAAGAGCTGCCACAGAACTACAAGAATAAAGACTGAAATGTTAATAAACCATGTGTATTAATTTGTGCGACTTTTTCTCCAATAGCAGATAAACCCAAGGAAGATGATATCACCTTCATGAGTCGGATTTTGCTAAAATTTTTTCCCCTTGCTCCAAGTGGGATTTATTAACTTATTTCTGCCCATTAACCCAATATTTTATTATTTTTCTCAATTTCCAGGTTTTAATACATAATTTTAGCCATTGGCCCTAGTTATTATAGAAATGAAATAGAGAGAAGAGATTTATTTAACAAAGAGTGCTGAGCATACAAGAATTCTAAGAATGTATCACATTCTAGGAGAGAAAACATCTCGTTTGTTTAAAAAGGGTGGTCAATATGTTGGTGCGGAATGTTTAGGAATGTTAAAGATTGTTAAAAAAAAAAGTGTTGGTGAGACAGTAGGTATCATGTGTGGTCGTGGTGGGGAGATGGGTCTAACTTACTTGTGGGACCATGTTTTTGAAAGACTCCATGATCTTAGAACTCTTGCTCTCCTGGTAATAGGAAAAGATGCCAGTGACGATGACGACAGCCGCCAGAACTATACCCAGGAACAACTGGAATGTGGGAGAGAACATCCACCGTGTAGCCAAGGTGACGAAGAACATTCTAACACACAGCGGGAACTTGCGTGGGCAGCAAGGGGAAGCGGGGAAAATTAAACATCTAAACTGCACCATTACCAACACTCGCTCAGCGCATGGAAAAATTCTCAGACTTTTCCATTTTTTCAAAATAAATATTAGACTTTTTTTTTTCTTCCGAATCCGAATCTTCAGTTTACCCACAAATCCCAAGAACAGTTTAACTTTACAAAGCTTAACTGATTACTATTTTTCCTTAAATCTGAACTGGATCAAAAATAAATCCATACTCAAAAGAAGTAAATTAATGGGCATGTGTATTTTGTTGGATTTATCCTAAAGGTGTCGAGATAAATCACCAATACACATAATAATATTGGTAAACAAAATCTGATTCAAAATTTTAAAATAGCATTTAAAGATATTGATACTCTTTAAATAATGAATCTTAAAAAAACAAATGAAAATATATTAATTATTAATAGTATATACATGTTAAAGAAGTTTAAAATATGACAATATTGATCATAAAATTATTTATTCAAAGTTTTTAATTTATAGCCTATAAAATTATTCCAATGTTCATTTTTTTTTTTTTTCAAAAATGTTATATTTACCAAGCGAATGTTGTGATGGTGTGGTTTGGAATAAAAATTATATATAAGAGCTTGAAACTGCCAATAGGGAATTGTGAAGGGATTTAAAACACAGATAACAGCCACCACCATATCATATCCATACACCTGAAATATCAAACAAATACAAAATGGTCACACAAAACTCTCAACAAGAAAAGAGCTACAAACATAAATTGACACAAGAGTTGCCATTAAAAATGTTCATCCAAAATAATGCATACATAATTTTTTTTAAGATGTACTATGACAGAGAAATTCTAATGAATTATTATGAGTTATTAAAATCATAGATCAATTAGTTGACAATAGGGGTTTAGGAGTACTCATATTTTAAATCGAGCTATTAATTTTATGTGCTATATTGTGTGTCTGGTGATGGATGATACATTGTCTACTCTTCTTTCTATTTGTCTGGATGTTGTTTGTACAGTATTCAATCGGCATGTGGTATTTTTATCTAAAGATACTAATGTTATTTTAATTTCAAAGCTATTGTTTTACTTGATTTTAAATAATGTGAATATTATTCTTATTTTAAAACATTTTCTTACTAATTTTAATAACCATTTGATAGTAATTTTAAAAGTTGTTTTGATGTATGTACTGGTATTTATTGAATTCATCTGGCTCAACTTTATACTTTGGCGCTTTCTGAGAAGCTCGCTTAAGCTCGACTATGAATGGAAAAAAATTTGAGCTCACTGACACCTAGTTAAGTAAAACATCAAATAAACTTTCAGTTTCATATAATTTATCAATTCAGTTAAATTATGAAAAATATATATATTCATATATTTTGAATAGTATTAAAACAACAATCTTGCATCAGGATATTAAAAATCTTCTTAAATGTCCACTTCAAATGGATAGATATGTAAAGAGTTTTGTGCAGACCATAAGGAGGTGGGTATTTAATTACATAATTAAACAATCAAACGTTCCAAAATCCAATGTAACAGAACCGACTGCCAGCCGTCACATTGATTTCAAAAACGTGGACAAAACATTCTAAAAATAATAATAATAATAACAAGACGTTCAAATTGCAAGCTGCGAAAAGCTGCACAGTCAAGAGAGAGAAAGTGGGGGTGGTTGGTAAGACACTGACCGGGTAGACAAAGACACCTAAAGGGGAGGAGGCAAAGGTGGCGAGAGCTCTTCGGTCCAGCACCAAGCTTACCTGTGGGACCATGTTTTTAAAGGACTCCATGATTGCCGAAGATTTGGCCTCTTGGCAGTATGAGAAGATGCCGGTCACAATAACCACGGCTGACAACACTATACCCAAAAATAACTGGGCCAAAACAAGACACACAACAGTTATTTCTTTTAGTATAGCTGTGGTTTTATTCACACTTTGGGATCAACATCTCATGTAATACCAAAATGAGATTGAAGGTGAGGAGGATGTAGATAGATTAAAGTGGGAGTAAGAAAAAAGGAAGAAGTTAGTGTAGAAGTGGGTGAAAGGAATCAAGGAGAAGAGTCGAGGGAAAGAGGGATTTTAAAATTAACACATTATTTTATAAATTATAAACTTTCAATAATTTTTATTTTAACAACACAATATTAAATATGAAAAACAAACTTTAATGTTAAAAAAAAAAAAAATCAAAACACTTGCTTTCTTCATGGTTTGAAGAAGTTTTTTTTTGTACTCTTTACCATATCTTTAAAAATATGTTACTTACATTTTTTTTCAAGTACCCAGCAAGAGTAGAACTATTAATGTTGGGACCAAAATTATAGTGCCAAAACTGATATGTCTATACTATTTTTTTAAATTTATTACATCTTAATACTTATTTGTGCTATTCACATAGTAACACTAATGGGGTTGGAATAAGGAAGGTAGAATTTATAATAAATGTACCAGAATTTGTGTGAAGGAAGAGAGTTGGTGAAAACCGCCTGCACCTGACTGAAACTTGAACCCTTATATTATTGTCGCCAGCAATCCAGTCTAACGTGAGAGGGATGCATTATACTATGCGACCACCAATTCAGTTGTCACTCTAAGGTTTTGAGCCAAATTTTAACATCTCGACAGACAAACACAGCAAAGCATCCCTCACTGCCACTACACCTTCTTCCTAACAAAAAAATTTTAAAAATCTCGACACCCCTTTATCAAAAAAAGTAATTATACCTGTGCAGTCTGGGTTAAATGGTGGATAGGATTTTAAATAGAAACAAATTCAAAACAAAGCTTAGCAGAAAGAACTCTTTGAGATGTTCATCTATAGGACTTTTTTTTTTTACCATCGTGTCTTACTACTCGTTTGGATTACATGCCTATGTACTAAATTATGCTTAGGAATTTGGAAGGTTGAATTTAAAGGAGGCATTCCTGCATTTATGTGGAGAAAGAGTGGGAAACCATTAAGGTAAAACCACCCTCTCCCCCAAACCGGGATCGAACCAGGCTCTCCCCATCATCATCGGTCTAGTCTATTGCATAAGAGAGAGTTGTTTGATAGTTAAGATTAGGTGTCAGGAACATAATGGTTCTGTCTCAGGTGTATAAGAAATGCACCTGCATTGGCATAGGGAGAGGAACACAGTAGTGATAATACACGTGTGGAAAACCACCTCCTAATACCTAATCGATATTTAAACCTCAGCCTCTACATTATTAGCAGTCTAGTTTATTGAGAGCCTAATGCTATAAACTTCGTAAACACCAGTGCAGCTGTTAGGTGTTGAGTTGTGGGTTTTTTTAAAATATATTTTTACAGGTACACTTAGTATAAATAAGGCTATTAGTGACTGGGACTATGAATCAATTTTACTAGAGGACTAGATGCTATGTCTGTTATATAGTTATTTATATTAGTTTGTAAGTTGTTTTGTGCTGTTGGTTCAGAAAGTGTTTGGTGGATACCCAAATAAAACACAAATAAGTGAAGATATGGATAGTGGCCAGCACATAAAACCAGACCGACCCCCCCTCACCCGTTTCTTTCAAAGGAAAACAAGTGTGTGTGCACTTAAAAAAGAGAGTCTGTCAAGTTATCATCACAGTCAGGATGGCCCTACATCGGATATGAATGGCCTTGCACTAAACTAGAATGCAATGGAAGCAAAGTGGCCATGCACGTGATAGGACTGATAGATACTCTGACGTCTCATCGGGCCAAACCATCGCAGGAGGGGGGGAGTACACCGACACAACATGTATATTCCAGTGGAATGACCCGCATCAGACGGGGCACACAAACAAAGGTGCCGGTCTTGTCTGGTCTTTTCCCGGTTACATCAAGGTTTGACTCTTAGCTAGGTGTAATTAAGTGGGTTTTTTTTTCTAAATGGTTTCACTCTCTTCAGTCAAATAAAAGAGTGTAGGGCCTACATTTTCTATGAATTTTACCTTCTTTATCATCTTAACTAAATTTGGAATGCAACCAGATCACATACCGTTATTGTACCACTTAATGAAAAGTAACAAACAAAATTAAATTTTAATAGCCCGGCATATTCTACTTAACCTAACTTAATTACAAGGCAGATAAAACAATAATAATTAATTAATCCATTAATTTAAAAAGAAAGAATAAACCTAATTTTGCAGAAATCAATATTCGGCTCTCAGCTAGGAATCGAATCTGGTATTATAAGTGCTTGAGCTAAGTTTATTCATTAAAAGTTATAACAACCCGACTCCAAACTGTTAAGTTACTACTTCGAGAAAGATAACAAGCCTAATTTCATAGGAAAAATATTTTTTTTTTATTGTTTTTATTTTGATTTATTTGTGGTATTTTAACAACTTCTTCATTGAGCAATTTAACAACAAACTTCGAGACCAGACACAACATCAAGCCTTGATTCATTTTTGCACAAGTTGAGAATTTAGACCAGGACCCTAAGCCCGCCCATTAGGTCAACGTGAACTGAGAAGTCAGACAACACATCATCTTCTTAAATTAACCCAACATTAAATCAAAATGGCTGTTTTGAGGTAACTCTTGTTTACAATCATTATATTCATAGACATTAAAGTGGAAGTTTGAATATGCATAAGGAAAGTTAGCTAAAACAGTTTTTATAAAAAAAAAATTCAATATCAATAGTATTATGGTTAATGCTAAAATGTAATTCATTTTCTGGGACAAAAATAACAAAAAGTGTTGATACACACTCCCATATAGGTGGAAAAAAAAGCACCCATATTCAAATACTTTTCCCTGACCTAGCTCATTAACTGACTTATAATGTATGATCTTTTCCTTACCTAGAAAATTCCCTGAATCCTCCATAACTATTACCTGAGGTGAAACATTCCCTTGACCCTTCTACAAGCTGGAAAATTCTTTGAGTCATCTATTTTTTTTCTCCTTGGTACTTATAATTTTTTACTGACCAAGCTGATTCCCTGAACTATAAATGTTGTTCGTAACCTACCATTATAATCACAGTATGTAACTTTTTCACCTAAAGTAGACAATGTCTTGGTTTATTCTCAATTTTTCCCTCGCCTATTGAGTACTCCAACTCAGCCTTAATTTTGAAATTACTTGGCAAACTCTCAGCCTGCTTATTTTATTCCTGGCACTATAATAATTTCCTAAAATGCTCTTCAATTTTCCCATGAGCTAGAACATTTTTTCCAATTATCTGTGATTTGCCCTTGACCTTACACTCAACCAGATTGCTCCTTCAGTTGTCTTTGACCTAGCAAATACCTATACTCCTTTTTTTTTTTTTTTTTTTTTTTTTTTTTTTTTT
>CABFWB010001433.1:90531-104867 GCA_902151455.1 Timema bartmani
GGGGGGGGGGGGGGGCAATGGTCAACTTAGCCCCTCTCAAACCCTTCCAGGCATGCCTCTGTATAATTAGTACCGAACTATTAAGTATAGATGACAAAATCGAGGGAAATGCTCTTACGTTTGATAGTCTAGTCTAGCACAGTAACTGGGGTTAAATTAAACTATCATTTTAAGTTTTGTTCTTAAATTAAATAAATGTATGGAAAAATGTATTTTTCAAAAATCCATAAACACAAGATGAATATCACTTGCTTTGGTGGTAGCTAATAGCATAGTTAGTGCAGCTGGTAGAAGTAAAAATCTTATATTATTTATTCGGGGGAATGCTACTTCAGGGGCTCCTAATAATGAAGTCACTAATCAATTTCCAAATCATTCGATTAAAATTAGTATAAGGATCAAAAACATTATTAAATTATAATAAATGCGTGAGCTGTAACAATTACAATATAAATTGGATCATCTCCAATTAAAACTCCTGAATGTCCTAGTTCAGCTCGAATTAGTAATTACTGTGGCGTATCGTATTAGCTCGGAAAATATCCTTGATGTGAGTTCCACTCCCCATCCCCCAACCACATTTTCATACAAAATAATATTTAAATATGCCTATTAGATGCGTTACGGACGGTGTACGCCAACCCTAAGGAGTCACCCTCGCAAAAGATTAGATTGTTGATAACTAGAGACTAGGTTTGAATCCAGGCTAGGCGTAATGAGTTTTTTTCTGTCTTCTAAATGGTTTCTCACTCTCTCTACACGCAAACGCGGGTAAATTTCTTTTGAATTCTACCTTCATCATCCCTAACTTATTAAAGTAAATATGCGGATGGCCCGAGTTCTGAGATCAAAGTAAATGGTTAGAAACACAGATCTAATCTTCCTCAAACAAACAAACTCGTTTTTTTAAAACAGAAACACATGCTAATTGAGGATTGGTTTTGAAGCTTCATAACTTTCCTGCTCATAAGAAATACTACAGTGTGGGGATATTAATTTTTCTCTTAAAAGTTTTTTTAGCGTCGCGTTTTTACTACCCGTTCGTGTTATATGCCTAAGTGCTAATTACTTTAATGTGCTAAGGATCAGGAAGGTTGAATTTAGAGGGAGTGTACCTGCATTTGAGTAGAGGGAGAGTGGAAAACCATTTAGGGAAAAAACCACACCCAGTACATCCAACCGGGATCGAACCCTGATCTCACCGTCATCGATAGCCCTTCGAGTTGTCGGCACCCTTTTAATGGATCACCCAGCCATCCAACGATATCGATAGTTAATCAATCGATTGTTTCGCCCTTCGTAAGAGTGAGCGGGTTTAGTCGTTCATTGTTGTCCCTGGACTCCCAAAGATCTGAATATAAGACGGGCTAGGATCAGGACAGTTCATGTGGCATCCCAGTAGCTGACTAAACAATGGCGGGTAAACTCGTTCAATCGTTTTCCCTCTGGCTAATCTAAAGAAAGAAGGGGTGGGTTGGGAGCCAACATCAATGCAGAAGGCTCGTCCATTGTTTGAAATCCAGCCACTACCCCCTCACCCACCACAGGTTGAGCTATTTTATTTTTGTGACGCGTTTTACTACTCGTACGGGGTGTGAGCATTTTAATTGCGATAATGGAGTAAGTAGGAACGTGAGAGTAGATTATAGAAGAAAGTGTTCCCGTATTTGCGTGGAGGGAGATTGAGAAACTATTTTTAGTTTAAAAAAAAACCTCAGTTGTACACTTTGGCCGGGATTCAAAGCACGACCTACCCATCACCAGCAAAACAGACTAAATGAGTCAAACATTTAATCCGCGTGCCCACCGATCCGGATGTGCAAGGCTCTTTTAACATAAAGTATCTGCTCCTATTGTAATAGCGGCCAGCCGAGCAAATGGTGACTTCAATTAAGGGTGCCGTCTACCGCAGAACTTAAAGACGCTTTCGAGATGTGTAGAAATAATGCTATTTTTAAAAAATTGTTTGTTATTTTAAATTATTACGCATTTAAAAATGGAGGTGAAAGGTTTCGAAATGTCCCGATAGAATTTAAAACTTTACATCTGATCATTTTTAAAAACTTCATGAAAAGATGAAATCATCTCATTTTCAAAGACGTTCCACGTGAAATGTCATAGTTCTGGGAGCAAAGAAAATAGTTAGAAACATTAACTTGCTTTCCTCCCTTACTCAGACCATTTAGGGCTGGTGTTATGGCTACGGGCTAAATATTGCTATCGGGAGGTTAAAGTTAGCAACCAGTTAAAGGTTATCAGCCACTTTAATATTTTACGCTTTTTATGAACTGAATTTATTTGCTGGATAGCTACCTGTAGGATAAATATATTTTAATGTAGAAAATGCAATGTTAGTACTGTTTTTACTAGTGCGCGCATGCGTATTAGCCCAGACGCTACCGCTACAACCTAGTGAGTGGCGAGAACGCTCAACATTTGTTAAATAATGGCGGCCAAACGAGAGCTAGTAAACAGATGGTGTCACAAATGCGCAAAAGCTAAGATGTCGTGCAAGTACAAATTTCGGTGTCTGCCAAAGTGTGGTCAATAGTTGGGTACAACGCTTACAAAATTTCATTTATTATACCCATATTTTGATAATTTGTTCTTATATAAATATAACTCTACAAATAGCTTGTCAGTTTATATAAAAGTGTGAATTAAATGTATCTAACTTTATATAGTTAGAGCCCGGGCCTATGTTTACTAAATACGTGAACCAAGATTTTAACCTAAAAACAGATTCTGATAGGCGAAACTTCATTAAAAACAACGCGTCACTATGGCAATAACCATTTTAACTTTCAGATAAAAGCTATCAGGTACTTAAACCTCCTGATAAAAATGTGATGGATAAATAAATTTTACCTGGCAGATAAATGCTATCTTGCAGTCACAAGACGCAGTTTTAACTTATCCACCAGATTAATATTTATCCAGGAGTCATAAGACCAGCCCTTAGTGTTATACATCATTATGATATCCAGCCTTGTGACATAGTGATTAGACTAGTTAAGATCTTCATAGGGTCAACCATGTCATATTCACTACCTCATCCCCGACTCACTTCATCAGGACGGATGTACAATTGTACATTCGGGCATCCCCTGGGTAAAGGTACATCAGTACTGGCTGATCTCTCCACAAACCGAGCTACATTAGTACTGGCTGATTCTCCGCAAACCGAGCTACATCAGCACTGGCTGATCTCTCCACAAACCGAACTACATCAGCACTGGCTGATCTCTCCTCAAACCGAACTACATCAGCACTGGCTGATTTCTCCGCAAACCGAACTACATCAGTACTGGCTGATCTCTCCGCAAACCGAGCTACATCAGCACTAGCTGATCTCTCCACAAACCGAACTACATCAGCACTGGCTGATCTCTCCACAAACCGAGCTACATCAGCACTGGCTGATCTCTCCACAAACCGAGCTACATATAGCACTGGCTGATCTCTCCACAAACCGAACTACATTAGCACTGGCTGATCTCTCCACAAACCGAACTACATCAGCACTGGCTGATCTCTCCACAAACCTAGCTACATCAGCACTGGCTGATCTCTCCGCAAACCGAACTACATCAGTACTGGCTGATCTCTCCACAAACCGAGCTACATCAGCACTGGCTGATCTCTCCTCAAACCGAACTACATCAGCACTGGCTGATCTCTCCGCAAACCGAACTACATCAGCACTGGCTGATCTCTCCGCAAACCGAGCTACATCAGCACTGGCTGATCTCTCCACAAACCGAACTACATCAGTACTGGCTGATCTCTCCGCAAACCGAGCTACATCAGCACTGGCTGATCTCTCCGCAAACCGAGCTACATCAGCACTGGCTGATCTCTCCACAAACCGAGCTACATCAGTACTGGCTGATGTCTCCGCAAACCGAGCTACGATCTCCAATAATAGACAGGGAAGGATTTAACCCCCATTTTTTATTTTCTCGTTGCTGCTGTCACATCACATAATTTTTATCCAGGGTCTTTCACTTTACCAATAGCATTTTTAAACATTTAGTCACGTGGCCAAAGGCGTCAGACTCACAAGAGAAGGGAATTGCCGTGTCGGGGAGGTTAAAGTTCGAATCTCAGATGAGTGCGTTGGATATAATTTATCATTGTGATTTTACCACTCCTTTTCAGGAATAATATCAAATGCACTTCCTCCAATTACTCTTTCCATCTCTATCTTAATCGGGGTATTTAACGTATACTTTCTAAACAATTAATTATATCAGCACACGACTTACAAATTAACTCTACAGCAGGATGGAAAATATGTGACACGCGAACGTGATGTGTGTTGCAAGCCGACGTGGAAAAAGTAAACATAGGATTAAACTTTTGCCAACATCGTAAAGTTTATGAAGTCAATAATATTTTGACAACCCTGAAGGTGTTACTTTCAACGTTTTTATTTAAGGTGATGAAATTAATATTATCTAAGACACTCACTTTGACAATTGGATACATTTTCCTTCTTTAATATTTAGGCTTTATTAAAATATTTACCGTTTGATTTGAGTTATTCAACATACTTAATATTAGGTCCAGTCAATAAGTGGTAATTTTTAAATACTCATAAAAAATGTAAAGAAGAAGTGGCACACCTAAATTATTTCAAAATTTAGATAGTCCTTTAGTTTCACACTGGTCGGAAGAGTTTCACCACCCCTACTCTACAGGGTGTTCGAGAAGTCCTCCTAGCACTAATATTAATCGACATGTTATTTGATTGGTTGGCAATCTTATTTATTCGCTACTCTTTTAGTAGACTAGGCTGCCAATGAAGGGAAGCTCGTGGTTAGATCCCGGACTGGTGTACTGTGGGTGGATTTTCCTAAATGGTTTCTCCACTATATCACCATGCGAATGCTGGTACACTTCCTTTAAATCCAACCTTCCTCATACCTAAACCATTTGCGTAATTAGTAAACAAGCGTAAAACCCAAATTGGTAGTAAAAAAAATATATATATTATTTATTTAAATAATGGATGCGTTCCAGGAACGCACTGATAAAGTGCCACCTCGTAAAGCGACTAAGCTTGATTGAGGAAAAGTGAATTTGCTTCACTCTGAGTCAAAGATAGGCCGCGTAGAGGAACAAAGAAGATGCGATTGGAAACATGTGCAGCCGGCGCCTATTGGATTGCGCCATCTCCAGTGAAATCAACTCGTAAACTAGCAGCTGAACTTCGCGTACCGCGGTCAACAATGCAAGATCATCTGATAAAAAAGACTTGAAAGTTAGGCAGTTTCGTTAGATGTTCGTCAATGAACTATCGGATGTAGACATGGAAGTATGTGCTGCAGCCTTGTGTGATTTGTTAGCACTATTTCCAAATTCAATCTACCACGCAAAGATGATTTTTTTCGATGAACGTGCAATCTAACGGCAGTTAAAGCGCCAGAAATGTTTACTTCTGAATCTGGGATAGAGAGAATAATTCTCGTTTCACGGGTGAGTTACAAAGGAATGCACTGCAATGGGGGGTACGGGAACTTCTCGGACATTCTGTAGAAGCACCCAGTTCTGCCGTCCGTCAATTCATCACTGTAGATGGGGAAAGCCTCAAATTGTAAGTTTTTCGGGAATCTAACCCGGCACCCTCAACTCTGTAGAAGCTCTAGTGACTGAGCTAAGGTGAAGGAGTAGACTAGTAACTTCAGTTGTCGGATAGATATGGATATATCTGTCAGGTAAAAAAAAAAGGAGGGGCGGGGAGATTATTTGGGTGCAAAGCCGGTTAAATAATAATAAAAAAATAATTAAGAGACAAAGTTTTAACTTGAATATGTGACGTTAAGAATTCTAAGTATGGAACGAAAGGAGATAAGACAATGGTGAATCTCAACTTAAAAAAGTAAAGTTTTAACAAAACAAATTGGGAAAAATAAAGTCAAAATTCTTTTGAAGAGCCTATCGGGAGGAATAAGTATTTTCCTGCGAGTGTTTGTAGTCTGCTAAAGCTAAGATAAACTTTCGTCAGCGGTCTTTTCATGTACAGTAATTATAATATGTAAACATGTAACAATGTGATGCAAATGATATGATTGCTGTAGAACAAGAGACGTTCGATCAAATTAATAAATAGCTAATATAGAATCAAATTATAAAAGTCAAGTATTTAAATTAGTACAAAATAGTACTAGATGGCATCTATCTTCAAGATCCTTAATTTTCAATAGCTTAACGTTTACATTTTGTAGTAATAGAAAAGTATTGTCTTGAATACAAATTTTGTCAAAGCTTAAATTTTATGTTTCTAAGTTAAAGTTTTTTTTTTAATCTTATAACTATTTTCAAGGTTTACTACTTACATGGTCTGGATGTGTGCTGAACCGCTGGTACAGCTCCTCAGGGGAGATCTTGTGGAAGTCGATGTCCAACTCCTGTTTGAGGTCGTCGAGGTTGTCGGCTTTTTTCTGTTGCTTTTCTTTCCGGCGAGACTGAATGGAGGAAGGAACAAAAACGAAAGACAAGAATTAGTGCGAGGCAAAATATACATCGAGGAGGTGATTTTAAACTTTCAGATTGTTCAGCTCAACCAAGGAGATACATGAGGGGAGCCTTGGTCAAGGAGATACATTAGGGGGAGCCTTGGTCAAGGAGATACATTAGGGGGAGCCTTGGTCAAGGAGATAACAGGAAGGGAACCTTGGTCAAGGAGATACAGGAAGGGAACCTTGGTCAAGGAGATACATGAGGGGGAGCCTTGGTCAAGGAGATACATGAGGGGGAGCCTTGGTCAAGGAGATACATGAGGAGAGCCTTGGTCAAGGAGATACAAGAAGGACCCTCCTCTATCTCGACAACAGTTCATTTGTTTCTCGAGTTTTGGACACAATCATGTAAGTGATAGGGTGCCTTTCTCCACATGCGCTTCACGCCATCTTGTGTGACCTAGCTATGACGACTAATTATTTACAAAGTCATGTCCCCAGTTTTTTTTATCTCTTTGGTTGGTATTTTGATGAAATGAAAACACTTGGATACGGTAGCAGGTTGTATATACAAAATTATGAGAGCTATTGCACCCGTTTCATAAGTCGCGATATTTTTTTTTAGTAAATAAAAATCTTAGTTTTAACCTAACATAATACAAATGGAGACTAGTTTTAATGTATTCAAATGCCCATTACCTAACCTAATAGCTACAATAATTTAAAATATATCGAAAAAGTACACTCTTCATCATACTTATTTATCTAACGCGCACTTTCTGAAACCAACTGGTTATATCGGCAAACGACCTACAAACTGATTTTATTCTACAGACATAACACCCAGGCTCCCGGCCGTTGATTCATCATTGTGAAAGGGGGAACCTAAATTTCACCAATAATGCATTTTTTCGGCCATACTGGGAATTGAGCCCGAGACCTTTGGTACAGTCTGCAGACAAACTACCGACATATGAGATGTGTTGGACCCCACCCCAATAAATAAACCAGTCTGTATCTCAGAAAGCTACTTTATTTAAAACTATATCCATCCCTAAAAACACATGTTTATATGCTGCAAAATATGCTACAGCTTTGGCATTTGTAGTATATAAAACATTACATACATAGCAGGTGGGCCTTAAACCCATGACCTGAAACGAGGATGGCGGGGGAGGAGGAGGAGGAGCTACAAACTGCCAACCGAATGAAAGGCTTCCCGACAAATACGTTAATACTGTGTCCAATACGTGTTACGTGCCACGCACTTCCGGGAGTATCAAAACATCACTTCCGCCGAGAATATGAGCGAACAAATTCTATTAAAAATAAACTATGGCCTACAGTAATTTTTTTTGTTTATCAATTTTTAAAAAAAAATTGCGTCGTGGATGGACTCATTTTGAGTAGACATGCAAAACTTATTTTACGTCCAAACAAATACATAAATATTAAAACAAAACTAAAGCTATGACATGAAATAAAACTACTAAACTACATAACTATATAAACATGCAATGCAAGCCATATTTTCGACATAGGTAAGTAAAAATTGCATCTAGTTTGAATAGCGTTGTTGTCTAGACCTGTTGTTGAGATATTGCTCATTTGTCCATATGTTTAAGAACTATTGATCTTAATTCTTTGAGCCATTACATAAAAAGTGAGCTCCGATTGAAGCCCTTTCCAAATAAGATGCGTCAAGAGTATCCTGGCTCGAGGTATAAAACCTAAAGAAAACACCACATTTTAACGAGTCCTGTGGACTTGAAGATGGACTAACCACATCACCAAGATAGAGGAAAATGTGTTTAGTACTAAAACTACTCACACCAGAAACACGTTCAGACAAGTTCAGTGAAAAGGAGAATGAAAGGAGTAAATAAAATACAGATGTCCAAGCCTAGACTAATTATAGTCTGGTGAGTTGATTGTAGGTCAGATTACGCCACTTAAGAGTCAGTTGTGAAACAAACTTTTTTTTTTTTTCCTTTTTCAAAATACAAGTCTAAGTAATAGGAGATAGACTACCGGAAAACAGTCTTAAGCTATTTTGGGCGCATTCAATAATAATTATTATTGGGTTTGATATTAAATTCATAAAGAATATATCTTTATTTTTAGGACAAGTCCCTTTCACATTAAAGTTATTTCAAACGACGTTTCGCTAGATTTCAATATAATATTTTAAAGCCACAAAATGGAAGCAATAAATAAACTAAGAAAAAATGCTGTAGTGGTAATTGATTTCAATTTTGTGCCAAAATAATGCTAGACTAAACTTAAAAATAGACAAGTTTTATTTAATGCGAGAGATAAAGAGGCATAAAATAAGTTTGCTAAAAAATGTTGTCGTTAAATATTAGGTATGACCTACCAAAAAATTGATTGAAAGATTGGCCCAACACTCAATATGATAAAAAAAAATAATTATCTGTAAAGTTTACAGCATGAAAATATTAACAATCCTATTGATTTTCAAGGTTTTTTTTCGTAATAATATGCTACTACTTTTATAATAATGCGAGAACTTCTCTTTGAAAGTTAAATGGGCATCATAAATTTAAAGGTGAACCAAATTCTGCTTTTATTCAACCTCCATTTCCTCCAGTCACACACAAGGCGTGTCTGAACACATATCTTTGCCGCGTGTGTGTGTGTCATACGTACCTTGAATTTGCCGTCAGCCGTCTTGTTGTCGTCTGGTGCCGAGCGGATGGTGGCGACCCTATACGAGTCCGACCGGCCATGCTGTAACAACATATAGCAGAGTGCGGCTACAAACATCAAGTCTACACTAGCGCCGCCATGCGAGGACATTACACAACAGCAAGCGCTTGGTGAGAGTGGTATTCACACAACGTACGGGAACTCTCTAGTGTATGGGGGTTTGCGTCCTTGGAGAATGTACACTGGGGTTCAGTCCCCTGAAGTCTGAACTGACTATACATTGGTGTTCGTTTGTCTATGCCTGCTTTCATTTACTTTGGATTTCTCCTTTATTTATTTTTATTTTTTATTTTGGCATCAAGTTTACCCGCCATTTAGTTCGGACATTGAATTAGGGAGGTTATATATTGGTTGTTGTGGAGGAGTGGAAATATATGTCGCGCGTGCACAAAGCATTAAAGTCCATTCTTTATTTATTTTAGTGATTATTTTAGGCCTTGAAACTGCGTCTATTGGCTTAAGGACGTTGAAAACTTAAACCAACATAGCCAGATCATGTGAATCTGCAGCTTTAGTATTCAGACTCACTCTCCCAGTTTATATCCTCCAAGGCAGCGTCACAACATATTGGAAAAGAGAGGGGGTAACAAACAGCACAAGCTTGTACATGGGCGACCACAGAAGTTAGAAGGCACTATAAAACATAATTTATAATAAATCTGTAAAGTGGTAATTTTTAATCTTGGTTTAGAGATGAATGATAGGCTGTAAAAGTATACTTTGTTTCTATAAGCTCTAGACCCGTTCTTACTTTATAGATGCCTTGTGGTCATTGTTCGCTTGTTTGTATCGCATGCGCTACTTCTATTTCCACAGGTTCTAGTTTTATAGGAACAAGAGCATACACGTGATAGCCATTTGAGGAACGTTTATTGGTAAACCCTGATTTTTATATGAACCCCACTTCCGACCAATAACATTGATTGAAAGTCACTAAAATATGGCATTCTAAAAATGTCTTATTTGATTTATTAATCAAAAGTTTCATCTAGAAATGTATCGAAATCTTTCAATAATAAATAGTTTCTTGGAGGTCACCGAATGGTTTCTCTTTACATTACCAACTAAACGGACTAAGAACGTGAATACAATTGTAATACTATTATTTTCGCCATCGTGGCAACATGAGTTTCAAGTTTTTGAGTAATGGGCTTCCTCTGAAAATCAGACACTAGCCGCTGGGTCATATAATGTGAAACCAGAAAATGTTAAGAAATCGAGTTGTCAAAAAATATAAGGGAGGGAAACGGAATGTTCATGAAATTTTTTTGCATTTTTTACCAACCGAGGCTCAAGTTTGTTTTATTTTGTGTGTGCACCACGTATTACTAAGCGTCCAGGCTAAGGTAGTTTAATTTCACCAATAGGGTAGGAAGGAGGAAGGAGGAAATGTGTGAGTAAATCCACCCGCGTTTATGTAGAGGGATAGTGGGAAACAACAAAGGAAAAAATAACGTCAAAATACTCAGCCGGGATACGAAACCTGATATCCCTGCGACTGGCGAATCAGACTATCTGTGTCTAATATTACGTTATGGGAATGTGGGTCAGATTGTAACTGGTAAATACGTTTTGAAAAAACCAACATACTATTTTTAATAAAGATTTTTTTTATTATTTTTTAATCAGGAGCAACCCGCATCAGTGAAAGCTTCCTGAATGTACTGAGGTTTCAAACCCCTAATATTTTCACACACTCCCTACACACGAATGAGGGTACATTTACTCTAAAATCATTATTTTATCCATTTAGGGAGTGCGAGAAAAAGTCAGTGCTTATGCAGTCTTATAGATAAACAATTATTGTTGGCCCAAAATACATAAAATGTGGCTTCAGTTCAAACATAGAGCTTAACTTTCTTCACATGGTGAAACTAAAAGTTGTTGAATTTAACTATAACCACAAAATAGTTTTCATAAGCACAGTTTACATGTACTGTATCAATATACCGACAAAGACAACTCTATGCTAGTTTAGTTTTTGAACCTTGTAATGAGTATGCGCTCCAGTACCTGTATTATCTATGGGTAAGAGTTCTCTTTATCACCCAATTACAATGACGGCTCGAATTTCGTCTGCACGCGCTACAAACACAAGCTATTGTTTGCGTTGCGGTTGCTGGTTTTACTGTCGCCGATTTTGTCAAATTTTCTGGTATTTTAGCTACAATATTTTGAGTATATTGCAATATGTATTTGTCTACAACTTCTAGATTATTTGGGCCGTTAATGAGTATGCAAACATAATCCATTAATGTAGCTCATTTAACGGTAAAGTTTAACGAGCTAAAATTAATATTATTTTGATGTTATTCTTAAAAAGTTTTTTTAATTCGAATTCTATAGTTTTTTTTCCCCACAAAAATTTTCAATTTAACTACATGAGATTAGCTCTGTAAATGTAAATATATTTTGGTTATGAGTATGATATTGTAATTTAAAGGTGTAATTGTAATTTTGCAAGATGTTTATGGCACTACTATTGCCATTACTTTCAGTGATATACGATAATTACGATTCACGAGTAACATTATTACAAAAAACATTACTAGGAATTCTGTATGGTCTGGTACGGCAGGAGGTCCATGGGGGTGACGTCATTAGTTACTGCACTGGGTGAATTCAACACTAGTTACGACACCCCTACTTTTCTAGCGTCCCCTACGTCCCCACCTTAAAGTTGAATAACCTGGAGAGATATTAGGACGCAATGCATTAAAAATATCAACACATTAATCCCTTTATTAGGAGAGTCCAATATACCCACTTTGCCGAGCAATTATAAAATTCCCTGACATAATTAAATTCAATTTAATTTACAGTGTGACTGTGGCCAACCCTATAAATCTAGTTAGTTTTATTAGTAATATTTCCGCTACAGTAATTGGCACCTCCACTTTACATCATTTCGCATAGAAACAAGATTATCCTCCCATTGATTAAAAATAATTTAATAATTTCCGAAATTAAAGGTTTAATTGAAAAAAGGGTGTTTCTAAAAAAAAAGAAATTATGTTTATCATTTTGCTTTCTAACTTCTGTAGAAAACACTAAGGGTAGAAACATATTCAAAATTAAGTGGTACACAAAATTAAAACTAAGACATAATGCTAGGACTTGAGATACATTGACGCGTCACGACTGTATAGTCAGATCGCCATTAGAACAGCCTCTCAAAGGAAGTAGAAGTATAGATGCACAGCAGCCAAAATACAACAAAATGAACTTATATGTTCGTTAAACAACTCTAAGAATGGCATGGCTTGGCACATAAATATGTAGAAATAGAAAGAATATGTAGATTGAGTAACGTTCTTAGCTGTCAGATCAAGTTATTCCTATGGCGTGCCGACTATAGTCTTACTACTATTGCTAGAAGTTGAAACAGTTACTGCCATAAATGGTTGGTCACATCTCAATGCAGTGTAGTCCTAAAAGGTCACCACCCATTTGAAGGTAAATATGCTCAATACTACGGTATTTCTTATGGGAATGACAGTTCTAGGGATTCAAAACCACTAAAACAATTCTCGACTATCTTATAATGTTCTGTTGTAACAGCGTTAAAACATTACTTCATTTATTTGTGGAAGACCAGATATATTTTTATAACCATTTATCGATCCTAGAATTGCAATATATCGCGTGTAACGTCCGTGAAAATTAGCTAATTGCACTTTTTCGTGATTCTTTTAAAAAAATATTAAACTTATAAAAGTATGTTTCGTAATACTATGGGACATGTTAATTTATATCTTTCACCTCCATTTTTTAGGCGAGCAAGAGGCTTAATCTGCCACTGAGAAGGCGGTCGAAGTTCAAATCAGCCGGGTGCAAACCGCAAACCTCTTCCTCCACATCAACTACCTTCATCATTCCTTACCTTTGGCTTGAATTAAACCATTAATAGGACTAAACACTTGTTTTTAACTTGGTAATTTAAAAAAATACGTTTAAGTACCGGTAAGTACACTAATTTTACCCGTAAAGGTTGCTACAGTAGCCCCATGGCTTCTTTGGTGCGGACCGACAGCTGACAGCTTTGAAAAGCTACCAGAACAAATTATTTATCCCTACGCCAAACCATATGATCTGCAAAAAACATGTGTTTAGCAGCTGTCACTTCTGACAGTCAAAATTTAGGTAGGCCTATATACCTAAATGTTGACTGTCAGAAGTCAGCTGTGAACTGTTAGTCAGCACCACAGAAGCCATGGGGCTACTGTAGCTTACCTTACACGTTAGAAAATGGAGTCATAGTGTAATCCAACGGTCGGCAACCTACAGCCCACCGACTAATTTTACCTGACCCGCAAAAGATCTTGCAAAGAAACAATTTTGTTCATAAAAAATTAATTAATAACCAGTTATTATATGATACATTTAAAGTTGAAATATTTGCCCGATATTTTTTTCAAACCGGCCCACCCAATATTATTTTAAAAACCATACGGTTTGAGATATTAAAAAGGTTGGCAACCCCTGGTGTAACCCGTTAAGGAGAGACTCCTACCTTTCAGGGTAAACTGAGTATACATAAACTTCACATGTCACTGAGCTTTGCTGTTTATGAAGTGGGAAATATTATTACTGAGACATACATTAAAAAAAAATCATTTAGGGCTTGTATATTTATTTCAAAACTTTATATTTTATTTCCCTACCCCTTGGATATAGACATTAAATCGCTGAGACGCGCAACAGACGTCCAAAAACATGCGTTATTTAATAAGTAGTATGTTATTACAAAAATAAGGTTCATCCGAAAACGAAGGTAAAATTTATATGAATGTCGCTCTAAAGTTTAAGATCTTACATTTTAGGTTTGGCTATTTAAAAAAAATAATCCTAATATGAAGTTTACTCATTTTAGAAGTTTAACGCAAAAGGCTCTGCGATTAAAGTAAATGGTTGGAAACCTAGATCTAGCCTTCCACAAACAATTTTCTTTCTCCCTCTAAAACGATGCTATACGCCTCTAAAAGAGTCACAACAAAACATAAGATAATTGACCATTGTTTTAGTGGTTTAAAGCTTCAAAAGTGCCATTCCCATAAGTAATATACCGCAGTGTGAAGCTATTTTCCTTCCAAGTATGGGGCGCACTCCTTGCGTTAAACTTAGAAAAAAAAAAAAAAAAAA
>CABFWB010001433.1:104903-115267 GCA_902151455.1 Timema bartmani
AAAAAAAAAACCAAGATATTCAGAAAGAAGTTTAAGAAATCAAGCTTTCATTTTTACAACATTGTTTGTCAACCCTACGTTGTACTGTAAATAAACAGGCATAACCGTTCGCGTAGTTGTATTTAAATATTGTATTCACAGATTGCTTTCAGCACAAACACTTTTTGTTGCGTCAACAACAGAACATAGAAGGATTAAACCTCAACGGGAAGAGATAACATAATCTAAAGTTGCACTAAATATTCTTATATTTACTAGAGATCACAAAACTAGGATTTTACCGAATGCGTAAACAAACTTTAGAAGCGTTCTTTACTGTTTCTAAAATTTTCTCCACGTCTTACAACTCGTCCTGACTACTCGTATATTTACACTAATGAGGCAGATATGAGGTAGGTAAGAATTTTAATAAATGAATAAATACACCTGTAACCCGCTTCGGTGGCCGCGTGGCCTAACGCGCTAAACTCGTGTTGGACTAGATTTCTCAAGACGGGGAGATCGGAGTTTGATCCAGGTCAGATGCACTGAGGTTTTTTCCTAAATTGTTTTCCACTCTTTCTCCACGCAAATGTGAATGCATTTCCTCTAAGTTTACCCTTCCTGATCCCTAACCCAATAGTGTAATTAGTACATAGGCGTATAACCTGAATAGGGATGTGAAAAAAGTATTGATACTTTACTAATATCGATATTTTTCCTTTAGATACTACAGTAGCCCCATGGCTTCTTTGGTGCTGAGTGACAGCTCACAGCTGACAGATGACGGCTTTGAAAAGTTACCAGACCAAATTATGTATTCCTACGCCGAACCATATGATCTGCAAAAACATGTGTTTAGCAGCTGTCACTTCTGACAGTCAAAATTTTGGTATTTGCCTAAATGTTGACTGTCAGAAGTCAGCTGTGAACTGTCAGTCAGCACCAAAGAAGCCATGGGGCTACTGTAGTCTTTACTTAATCACTTTTTTTCGATACTTTTACTGATATTAGTACTCACACTCCGGTATCGGATCGCTATCTAAAGAACCAACTTTTTTGTTAATTTCACTCATGCTGGGATTAAATGTTGTCTAGGGTGGACTGTGGAGGAACAGGAAAAACAAATGACGGTGCGATTGGCGACCAGTCTTACTACCCTTCCTCTATCAATGAGCACGCTCATCAAAAATTAAACAAAATAATCTTTTGTAGAGCAGAGCTCAATAAACTCAGTCAACTCAAGGTTGTCCTAAGCAGCCGAAGCATAAACAGGCACCCATTATTCTATTGTTTGTCAAAAGTTAATAATCTATCTTAGTAGAGTATATAAACGAAGAGTGTAGTTAATAAATGGCACCTCCCGGAAGTGAATTATGGAAGTTTTTTTTTAAGAAGCTGGATAGCGAAAAAGCATATTGTGAAATTTGTTTAAAAGTATTAAAAATCATTATAATTTTCAGTGTTAACTAAAGATGGAAATACAATTATGATGTAAAAGTTGAAATGATTAATACTAGATTTAAAAAAAACTTTTTTTCAGATAAAAATTTATATACCGATACTCACTGTTATCAATACTTTTTTCGATACTTGTACGGTATCGATATTTTTTTTCCGATACTTTTAATGAGTACAGTATCGATAATTTTCTTTCTATACCACATCCCTAAACCTGAATAGGTAGTAGTAAGACGTGGTGCTAAAAAAATATTGTATTCCCGTAAATTAAAAGTGAAAAACTATTTAAGATAAAATGCGTTAAGTATAACTGACCAGGATTCGATCCCAGACCTCTACATCACCAGCAAATCAAAATACACTAAAGTGACATTCAATCCGCATTACCAACAACCGGGATTCGAACTCCGATCTCCCTGTCGCTGCAGTCTAGTCTTAACACGAGGGTAAAGCCTTAGACCATGAGGCCACCGAAGCAGGGCTTGCAAATGTTGTTTTTAAAGTTAACAAGTCTAAGGTTGAAAAATAAATAACTTAAATCTCACGATTTTATGCTTATAATGATACAAGAACTATCGTCTTAGGATTCTTCAGAAAGTTTCGAATCATCTTACGATACTACTCAATTTCCCAACACAATGTCAATATTAGTTTTTGAGCGCCAAACATGACCAAATTCGTTATTAAAAATTTCAAGTTTGGTCGCCCCTTAACTAATCGATCTCTTTGACCTTAAAATAGTGATAAGGAATGGGTCAGTCTTATATTCTTTAGCAATCCTTGGACAGTTAACATATGGGCCTACTTTATTAACGACTTAATCTACAAGGGGGAGATGAGGAGGCTTCTTATAGAGGAAATTCACCCTCATTAGCGTGAAGAGGACAGGGTTAGCTCAGGGATAAATCTAAAGTGAAAACAAACTTAGTTAAACCCACCCGACCAGGAAATGAACCCTAACCTCGTCCGTCATTAGTAAACCAAACCAGACGAGTCAATCCCAATGGTCAATGGCTGAAGAGTACAGAAATTTAATGAACAATAATTATTGGTCTTTGCTCTGCGTCTTACTACCTGTCCGGGCTATAAACATACGAAAAAACTTTAAAGGGAATGGATGCGGAATGAGGAGTTTCGATTAGGTGTACCCGCATTCGCGTGGAAGAAGAGTGAGAAATTATTAAGAGAAAAACACATCTTGGTAAACCCGGTCTAAGTTTGAGTCCCTTCCTTCTTGTCAACGGCGAACCAGACCTTATGAGATTGATATTTAGTCCGCATGTCCAGCGGCATGAGTAATAAACAAATAGGCTCAGAAAAAATGTACACCGCTCTAAATCATCTGGGTTGACTAATGGTGTGCTCAGCTCAGACCCTGAGGATAGGGATTGAGGTCTCCAATCCTCCCGCTAAGTGCGCCTCCTTTAAAATACTCCTTCCTGTGTCCTTGTATTAATGTAAGCTGAGGATTGCGTGATATTACCAAAACATACTTTATTAATCAACAGATCTTTAAACTCATGATTTACAAACAAACTCTAACTTGAGAGTAGACCCCGCGGTCGTTAATGCATCGCACATTTGGTTGCCGTGTTTAGAACTGGATGCCTGGGACATCTCATACCTGAGTGGTTTGACACCACTAACGACTCGAGATAGCATCCGCGTCGGTGTTCGCATGCTCTAAGACTCTAAGGAATCATTCTCGCAATAGACTAGACTACCGATGACGGACAGATCGGGGTTCGAGTCCCAGTCGGGTGTAATGAGGGTGGTTTTCCATAAATTGTTTACCACTCTTCCTTCTCGTAAATTCGTGTACACTTCCTCTAAATTAAACCTTCTTTATCTCTAACACATTAACGTAATTAGTATATAAAAGTATAGCCCGAACGGGTAGTAAGCCGCGGTGCTAAACAAAGAAAAGACAACAACTTTGGAGCAGACCCCACCCACGGCTGTCAATGCACCGCAGGGAAAGAAGGACCCCCCTAACTTCCCCTCCGCTTCTTTTAGTTCATGATACATTTGGTTGCGGTGCTTGGAACTGAAGCCCGGGACATCTCAAACCTGAGTGGTTTGACGAGCTCCCGACTGAGATAACGTGTCGAGTCTTCAGGAAACAAGCGAGAGGTTGAAGTGAAATACAGAGCTCTTCAGTCGGGAGAAACCTGTCCGGGAAAGACTAAACATAATTTCTGCGCCGCATCTTAATGCACGTCCCGGCGATACGTTTTTAATTCCACTAATGGGGTGAGTAGGAGGAAGCTATAATTATCTATCCGCGTTCACATAGAGGGGGAAAGGGGTTGTGGGAAGCATTTAGAGAAAAACACCCACAGTACATCCGACCGGGATTCGAGCTCTATTACCTGACCGTCCCCGACAACCAGACCTTTTGGAGACGGACATGTAGTCCCCTGTTCCCGTACCCGCTGAAACGGTTTATTTTCATACTTGGTTAAGTTAATAAAACCTGTGCTGAAAATGATGAGACAAATAAATATCCGGTGGTCACGTGATCTAAGGCATTGACTCGCAATAAAAAGGATTACCGGTGATGGTAAAGATCGAGGTTCAAATCTCGGCCGGGTGTTGGTTTTCTGCAATTTACTACAGCGGTTTTCCCATTATTTCTCCAATCTCTTTTTTTTTCAGGGGCACTTCTAACACAATTCCCGAATATGCGGGTACACGTTCCTCTAAATTCTACCTTCATCATCCCTACCTCATTAGTGTAACTATGCGGATAGGTTGTACGGATAGTGAGACGATGTGTTCGGAGATATAAACATCACCTCTAGTCAGCATAGTTGTGTATCTTGCGCGGTCATGACAGTTTGTTTACACAGTACAGTTTAGGCCAGGTGGACGCCTCAAAACTATTCCAGCGTGACCTTGACCGGTAGCGAGCAATATGGCGGTCGAATGAGCAGCTTGGGTGCAGCGAAAGTCGTGACAGTTGTTTTTCATTCGGCACGCACTCATACTTCAAAAGAGTGAGTGTTTCGAAATGACTTATTTAATATTTATCATAAGTTTCAAGCAAAGAGATACACATTTAATACGGACCATATAGGTCATAGGATGTAACTAAGGTTACCAACTATTTCTGACCTGCCTCAGTGGCGTAGTTAGCTAACGCGTTAGTTTCATGTTGAGCTAAACTGCCGAGAACGGGGAGATCGAGTTTCGAATCTCGGTCGGGTGAAATGGGGATAGTTTTTCCTAAATGGTTTTCCACCTTCCCTCCACGCAAATATGGGCTCACTTCTTCTATATTCAATCCTCCCAATTCCTAATCCATTAGCGTAATTTGTACTTAAGCGTATAACCCGAACGGGTAGTAAGACGTGGTGCTTGGAAAAAACTATTTCTGAAATAATTTTGGGACACCAAATACGAAGCTGTAGTAGGGTTGTGATAAACTTACATACAGAATGGCACAGATAATAAATAACGTAGATACCCCGTGTAAGCAGTTAAGAGCAAAAATTCAAAACTAATATACTAAGTCACCTTATGCATGATATGTGATTTTGTTTAAAGATTCTTTGGTTTTGTGGAATAAATAGCTATGCTCATTTTTTTTCTTTATTTGTCTTCACAAAATGCCATTCATATTGAAAGTGTATTAGTAAGTAATCCATACTCAAGATTTCATGCGTTTTGACTAAAATTAATTGCATGAAAAATTATAAAAACAAATTTGGAGAAACTTTTAGATAATACTTTTTTTTTTTTTGCGGTCAACATTGATAACATTTTACGGGTATTAATATAATTTATCAATCGTTACAGCTGTAGGTCACAAGACTTTACGTATGAATAAGTGAAAGTAGATCTAGTAACTTTTCTAGCTTAATAATAACAATAATAATAATAATACTTAGCACCGCGTCTTACTACCCGTTCGGGTTATACGCTAACTTTTCTAGCTGTCAGATCTGCCCGTTCGTCAAAAAATTGAGGTTTAGCACTACAACACATGGTTTTATACCATGTCAAAGAGACACAGCATTGTGAATCTTGAAGCTGATCGAATGACTGGGCCATGAGGATATCCTCTTTAATCATGATACACTTGCAGCCCTAGCTTAGGTGTACTAATATAACAAAGAACTGACTAGTGCAAAATGTACTACCAAGAAACCAAACTTTCCACGGCAAAAGTTTGTATCCAAATGATACGAAAAAAAATTAGCGAGATTTTAAATGTGGATGTTTGTACAGGTAATAATAACCTGTAGCTACGCTATACATGGGGACACATTTTGGTTGCATTTGATTGGAGGGAGACTGAAAGACATTTTGAAAACACCCCCCTATAAATGGTACATCTGGCTGGGATTCGAGACCCGCCCTCCATCACCAGGAAACCAGGTTAGACGAGCTTGACGTTTAATCCGCGTGCCTACAAATGTTGGCGGGAACGAGGGGTTTGTGTACAAATGTATGAGTGAAAGTAGTTAATCAACTCTGAATAAAATCAGAGCTGTGTTTTATTAGTTTGTTTGGAAAAACATATTTAATAATGTTCTCTAACACTAAACCGTGTAAAAGATTTTTTTTTACTTTTTTCAAATTTGGAATTTTAAGGTTAATTTTTAAGATATGTAGAAGCAGGCCTATTTTAGTTCTACTTTAGAAGTTTAAATTAATTACTACAATTATTTGCAGTATTTTGGGGGAGAGAACAAATTCCCCGCTCGTATCCCTCCCTCCCTGACCATCAATAGTATTACGTTCCAGTGGCGTGGTGAAGCGTGTTGCTAGGTAAGCAGAACTTGTTTAAACTATACATGTGAAATACTTTAGTTTCCAGATATCAACGAAAATACACTCCCATGGGAGGTATTTAGAGAACAGCCTATGTGTGATTGGTCAAATAGGGAGAATGTGGGCGAGAACATAATCACATAAATACTTTTGAGAAGCTCCGAGCATACCTTGACGACATTCCACGCCACTGATCGGCTCAAATATTTCAAATGACAGAAAGTATTGAGCGCAGTTGAAGAGTTCCTTGAGAATACTTGACAAATATATATGTTTTTAGCAGATGCTAAATAATCTAAGTGGGCTAGAAATACCATATAAAGTTGCTTTAATCTCCTTTCATCACAAACCAAATACCGAACGCAACACACTAACTTTGGCTTAACGAACTCTATGCATGTTAATAACTACACTTTTTATATTATATTAGGCTAAAGGGCCGCTCATACCTAATCGAATAAAATAAATACAAACTTAAAATAACCCACTTTGGTGGCCGCGTGGTCTAACGGGCTACATTCGCAGAAGACTTAGACATACGATTACGGGGATATCGAGGTTCGACTCTCGGTCGGGTGTACTGAGGATGATTTTCCTCAAATCTTTTCCACTCTCCCTACATGAAAATGTGGGTACACTTCCTCTAAATATAGCCTCCCTAATCCCTTAAACCATTAATGTAATTAGTACATAAGTGTATAACACGAATTAGTAGTAAAATGCAATGCTAAAGAAATAAAGAGTTAAATAAAATACTATTTGCGAAGAATTATCTTATTTTGGGTGATCAGTAATTTCTGGGGCGGATGTGAATGTACTCGGTAGATCAGTGTGGTGGCACATAATATCACTAAGCGAGATTGTGAATTATTCATATTCTATAGCCTGTGTGCAAGTGTTGTGGAGATTTGTGTAATTTGTGTAGTGAAGCTGCAATGGACGATGAAAAATTAATTTATTTAGCTCAGGGCTAGAAAATACAGATTTTTTTTCACAGTAAAAATTATTAACTATACTTTGTTTAAGTCTGAGTCCACACACCACGCGATTCGATTCGGTTTGAGTGGCCCTCAAGTATTATTATTATTATTATTATTATTATTATTATTATTATTATTATTATTATCATTATTATTATTATTACCACGGCTTACTACCCGTTCGGGTTATACGCACTTACGATAATGTGTAATGGTAGGGTGATTGCGAGATGAAATGGAGGACCTACAGTTTAACCTGGAATCCGAACCACGGTGGAGGCCTGGCATTTCACACATTCACAAGTTGTGATTAATACACGTCTTGTTAGAGGTGAAGGAAGGGTTTGGCAATCAGATAAATCTGTGCTGGGACCGAGGTTTGAGCCCCGGACCCCCAGCACAGAAGTCTGACACCTTACCCCTAGACCTCCAGGTCACCACCCTCAAGTAGTCGGGTGTTGAACATCCCAGTCTAATCTTATGGTGGGAACAGTAACGTATCTACGGGGAGGGAGAGGTGTGAGGAGCTAGTAAACCCCCCCCCCCCTTACCTTAGTTCGAGGAAACCCTAAGAACGAGGATTTCTCAAGTTACCTCCTATAAAACCAAGGCTACGCCCAGTGATGACGCAATCATTCTCTTCTCCTCGCTGTTGTTGAAAAGGACACGTTTGTTTTTCGCGGAGGGGACGGAGGGGGACTTGCTCCCTTTATAATAATCTGCGTGTTATTCAGAAAATTAGAAATCTACGTTAGGGGTAATATTTAATGCAGGGAGTGGGTGGGTTCCCGGGGCGCCAGCTTTAGGGGTGCGTTAAACAGATCACCAAACTAAACCTAACGGAACCTTGGCGTGATAGTGGAGTTGATAAGCATAACAATCCTCCACATTTTGATACCATAAAATAGGATATATTAGTATAGTTTTCTGTGGTGAATAAAATAAGATATAGCTCCGTTCTTAAACATTCAAATCTTGAAAAAAATTGCACCCTAAAACTTTTTTTTTAATTATCTTGAAAGCTGTTCATTATATCAAAGTATTTGTTGTAATAGAACATAAATAGCAGGATATTGTCTACAAACCATATTCTTATAGTTTTCCTTTTAATCCTAACCATTTTCGTACAATCTCTCAGTTAAAAGTTTAAAATGTGATTGCCATTTGTGGAGTTTCCCTTCAGATTATTTTCCTATCGCACCCAGGCTACGTTAGGTTTGGAGTTGTTAGTTTGGTGGATTATTTTATTAGTTTCCTACTATCCCCGGTTATGTAGGTGGGCGCCAAAAAGCAATCCCACCCGGGCGTAAAATATACCTTGGGCCACACCTGTATAAATTACTAAGGTAACATTTGTGTGACTTTTAGAATTAATTCCTCTATCATACTTTTCGTGTTATTATATTGGTACGAAATAATTTTTATTTTCTAATTTAAAGTGAAAATAAGTTCGTTTTGCCAACCCCCATCCTCTCCTCAATAATTAAGAGCTAACTAAACAAGAAAGATTTAGTGGCAACATTTGCAACTATTTGACCGTCGTATGTATTTATTTTTAACCCTAAAATAAATTTATTGAATGTTCTATAAACAACAATAATAATAATGTGTATAGTTAATATTTGATTCTTCTAGTTTAATCATAGAATAGAATAATTTGTGTATGGTTTAATTATTTCTTCTTTTTTTTAACTTTTTTAAACTGGGGTATCTTCCCCTAAATAATTTTTCACTCTCTTAGCACGCATGTTAGGATACGTTTTTCTACATTCTACCTGCCTCAGCACCTACCCCTATTAGCCCGGTCGAGTAGTGTGAAAAGTAAACTGTGCTAAAATTGGGTGTGTGATTTAACACCAAGGGTTATCCATAAACCACGTAGCTAGCGCTTTTTGCTTTTCTTTTTTTGACCCTCCCATGTAACGCCATGCAGACATTATAGCTCCTCCTTTTATCACTCTCAATAGCGTGTTTTTTTACGGGTGGCCCCCCTATAAATGACCTATTGCATCACCACGGAAAATATTAAAAAAAAAAATAATTGATTAAAATCTAAACAAGTTGATTTATTTTTTTAGTAAGTCATATTTTAGAGATTTGAATAATTATATTCGCCCGTAGCGAGTCAATCCTGAAAAATGTGCGCTAGCCTTTTGGATATAATCGCTCAAACCCCTAAAGTGGAATTGCCTGTACACGATTCCGGCCCCTTGGTGTAGTGGTCAGTGAACCTGGCTACGAGCCTAGGTGTCCCGGGTTCGATTCCTGACTAGTACTTTGGGTATTTTTCTCTTATGGGGAATTATCCCAACGGTCATCAGGGGTTGTAAATTAGGATTAAGTTAGGAAAAGAGCTCATTAACCCACGCCTCCATAGGTGGACAACACTCTCTGCCACCAGAGCGGTGAATAATCTACATACAGGCAACCGAACTAAATGTTATGTCACTACCCAGTCAGTAATACCACACGCTAAAAAAATAAGTAAATAAATTCTAAACATGACCGCAACCCGGCAACGAGAGTAGTTTCAATATTTTGTTATATGATCAGTTCCTTCAAGGTGACCGTGACTGGTGATCAGAGGCTCTACGATAAAACCACGAGCAGTGTGTTCTGTCTATAGACACACAGAGCGTCGATAATTCGGACTAATTGGGGGATCGACCCTGTCAATGTGTCCGGATTTTTGAAAATAGAGTAGCAACACCGAAAATAAAATAATAGGCATGGACGGAATACTTAACGAAAACTTGTGTTAAGGTAGAAGCACAAATCCTGAAGGCATATAAGGCAAAAATCTACTAAGGAAACAAGTCACCAACTAAACAGGAACCGACCACTTCCTGCTCTATTGGAATCTAGAATATTGATACCACTGGGGCGGGGGGGTATTTTTATAAATAATATTATTTTCTTGGCTATCAGGATTTTTGACGTCCGAATTATCGACGCTCTACTGTATTAGAAAAGACGTAAAACTGAAATTATTTTTTTAATGATAATTAACCACAATACAATTTGTATTTAATAATAAATTTCGTTTTGAAAAAAACATGGTAAATATGGGGGGACGGGTGCGGGGGAGCGGTGACCTTAAGATAGTCTCGGTCTCTCGAAATAAAAACAGGGGGGGCTAAAATGCCCCTAAACCCCCCCCCCCCC
>CABFWB010001433.1:127326-152101 GCA_902151455.1 Timema bartmani
GGGGGGGATAATTATAGGATGTCTCTTATGGTTTCATTTAGGGGCCTAGTCTTTTACTTTTAAAATAATAAGTTTGAATTTGTTTTACTTTAAGAAGATAACAATTCAAACTTTTTCTTAACGCACCCCCTTTAGTATTTTCCATTTTTCAATGTGTCCCCTATGATACGAGTTTGACACTCCTGATAGAGTAACCACACGGTGACGGAAACTGGAGACGAGGCGATAGTGGTAACAACATTCCAGAGTCTCTTTCTTACCTTACATCATCGCCGATGACCTTGATTCAAGACTGTTAGAGAGAGGAGAGAAC
Organism: Timema bartmani; assembly: GCA_902151455.1. Classification (NCBI taxonomy): domain Eukaryota; kingdom Metazoa; phylum Arthropoda; class Insecta; order Phasmatodea; family Timematidae; genus Timema; species Timema bartmani. The sequence goes on from CABFWB010001433.1 coordinate 127,640, forward strand.
TCTCTTTCCCGCCAAGTTGTAAAAAGACAAGAAAAACCTTCTGTCGGCCATCAAATAAGACATTACCCCACGCGTGGGGCACTTTTGACACTACACCAATGATTGTTTCCCCCATCGGCGCGCATGTGAATGAATTAAACGTATAGATCGTCTAGCCTGGTTCGCCGATGACGACGAGTCAAGAGGTAATGTTTCAAACCCCATCCAAGTGTACTGGTTTCTCACACCTCCTCTGAGTTCTGCATTCCTCATCCATACACCATGCGTGTAACTATGCAGATAGTACGGACAGATAGACTAACAGTGAAAAAATAAAACTGAATGTGCCACTTTTGTGCTCTAGTGATCAGTGTTCCTGACTACAGGTCCAGAGGTACCGGGTTCGATCCCAGACAATTTCAGTTTTTTTTTTTAAGCAATGGGTCTGGAACGAGTTTAAACTCAAACAGCCTCGTGAGGATAAAAGAGGAGCTACTTTTTTTTATATATATATATATATAATCTTGGCCCTGTCGAGTGCTAGTCTAAAACCTATTTTGTGGGATGGTGGGTGGGAGGGTGAAAGCCCCGGTGTGGCTTTCAACCGACCAAAGTATCCTTCAGCACCAACAAGAACAGATGGATCACGGAAACCGTAGATGGCGCTAGTTACTAGACAGGTCTTGTGGAAAAATCATACGTTTGGAAATATAAGTTTTCTCGAGAACGAGGGAAATTTTTATGTTAATATTTTCAACACCCCTTCTAAGATAATGTATCGATGTTTATTAATTGTTACAGTTTCTTATTTTTTGTTACTAAGCCGGCAGTTTTCCATTGAAAAATGTCGATTTTAACGATATTTGATCACTGTTAAAATTATAGAGGTGTGTATATAAAAAGTATAACATAATCAACACGCTTCTATTCTTAAACAAACCATTTCCGAAAAGAAAAGTGCAAAATAATAAAAATTCTTGACGATAACGGTTTGTTCCCATGGCTCTGCATTTCCACGCCAAATAAAAACGGCCAATCGCCTTAAACAATGGATGCTCAATTTTAAAAGTTCTGGTTGCTCAGCAAGTGATTCTTCCACCTAATTGATTTTCAAAGTTTTTAGTTCGATGTTTTGCTACTTTTAGAGAGAAGCTCTATTCCGTGTTTTATATTGTCTGAAATATATTTTGGTCACTTCTGAATAGAGATAAGACGGGCATTTCGATTCTATAATTTTATAAAGCCGTAAACCAAAACTTGAGAAATAAATATTTTCCGTTTTCCTTACCGGAATTCGAACCGCAATCTCTCAGTCACTACCAAACGTCAAACCCAATACTCAAGAGCTGATGAAAACAAACCAGTGCCAGCCACCACAATAACTTTTGTCGTTTTTATTTTGGTACCATTATGCTACCGCTGTCGCATTGATTTATGAATAAAATAAAGAAGTGGCTACGCAATAACGTCTTATTAAAGTTTTTTTAATAATATCCCAAAAATGGGGAGGGGGCGTGGTAATTGGTTGATCTACCAAGGGGGGAGTCAACTGAAAAAGGTCGGAAACAACTGCACCAGACCATAGGACCACCGAAGTTGGATATGTAATGTGATTGAAGGCAACCTTATCCATTGTTATAATTTATTTAAGTAGGTTAGTAAGAGGGTTTAAAATCATGTTATATATAGGCTACTACTTTCATAGATCTCACTGTAGTAACCAAAGCTAACTTTATTTCCTCGGGGACTAATATCGTTGTTCACACGGTCTAAGGTGTCAGAATAGCTATAGACTACATTGTCGATGACGAGGGAAGTCGACCTATCTCGGTCCTATTAACTAAAGGTGTTTTCCCCCTTGGTTTTTCACACTTACTACATGAAAATGCGGGTACGCTCTCTCTAAATACTGCCTTCCTTATCTCTACCTGATTAGTATAAATATGCCGACAGACCAGACGGGCAGTAAGACGGAGCGCGGGTATTACTTTTTGCAGGAAACCAACTGAAACGGGTATTTTTAGTGCCTTTCTACCCACTACAAACACGGTTGAATGTAAACACCGTCTACCCTAAAAGGTCATGAGAGTTTACGGTGGAGTAAGACTAATATCGTTGTTCACACGGTCTAAGGTGTCAGAATAGCTATAGACTACATTGTCGATGACGAGGGAAGTCGACCTACCTCGGTCCTATTAACTAAAGGTGTTTTCCCCCTTGGTTTTTCACACTTACTACATGAAAATGCGGGCACGTTCTCTCTAAATACTGCCTTCCTTATCTCTAACCGATTAGTATAAATATGCCGACAGACCAGACGGGCAGTAAGACGGAGCACGGGAATTACTTTTTGCCGAAAACCAACTGAAACGGGTATTTTTAGTGCCTTTCTACCCACTACAAACACGGTTGAATGTAAACACCTTCTACCCTAAAAGGTAATGAGAGTTTACGGTGGAGTAACGATAGGAATGTAAGCTTAGAGCATATAAAAATATTCTCACTGTATACAAAATGTAGATTTAGATATTTTTCTTATCAGCATTGATACGATTTATAAATTACATTATTTGCAGATTACTCGAGTATACGCAGGAACGGACTGGCCATTTGGTAACTCGGGCAAATTCCCGAAGGGCCGGTACTAAAATAGGCCAGTGGGCACTCCGAAACAGATCAGAATTTTATCAAATGTTATTTAATTTATCGAATTTTAAATGTCATTGATACTACTTTTGTTTCTAGGAGGGTATGTAAAAAAACACCACAAAAAGGTGTTTAATACATAGGTCACAAAATTAGAACTAAATAGTAGTATGCAGTTCGTATAGTTTGAGGTTAAGTTACGACGGGCTACGTTACATCCAGCCAGTCACTGTACACAGAAGCGATTTTGTGACTCGATATTACGTTAGTTGACAATTCCTTTGATTTTCTCGTCAGTGATCAGTCTTTGTTATTTTGTCTTAATAGAATATTTGGTATTCTACTGTCCTATTAAGTTTGATGGTGCGTTACGGACACATTGCTGTTATATTAATGAGATAACCTCTAATTTCATTGTGCATGCAATTAACAAGTCTAACATATGTTTAAAAATAAGTGACATTTTATAGGCATATGATATTTCCGTTCATTTCAAAACTTTTTTTTTTATTCCAATGTTAAAAACAACTAATTGGCACCCGCCTCGGTGGCGTAGTTAGCTAACGCGCTAGTCGTGTTGAGCTTGACTGCCGAGGACGGGGAAATCGAGGTTCGAATCTCGGTCGGGTGAACTGGGGGAGGTTTTTCCTAAATGGTTTTCCACTCTCCCTCCACGCAAATGCGGGTTCACTTCCTCTAAATTCAACCTTCCCAATTCCTAATCCATTAGCGTAATTAGTACTTAAGCGTATAACCCGAACGGGTAGTAAGACGCGGTGCTAAATAATAAATAACTAATTGGCCTTAGAATATTTGAAATACCAACTCCATTTTATAAGTATTTATAAGTAAATATTTCTGTTCATTGAAACAAAGGACTATGGGGATAGCTTCATATGTCAATGATTATAATAGTGAAGTATTAACATATCTTATATACAGCAGACCCGACGTTAGTTATACATCCAACCACACGTGAGTGTGAGAAGATATATAATTGTTATTGCTTTGTTGGAACTCTAATCACGTTCATGAGTTAAGGATGAGGAAGGTTTAATAAAAGAAAGTGTACCCGCATTTGAGTGGAAGGAGAGTGTAAAACCACCCTTGGTGCACCTAACCTGGATATGAACCTGATCTCCCTGTAATCGGCAGTCTATACCCTGATTTTGGTAGGAAGAACAGTATCTAGTAGTTACTAAAGTTGCTAAAACAATTTTAATACATCAAGACACATGATCTGCAGCCGCCACTTTCGATATATACTATCAATATCAATAATATAATATCAATTATTATAAAATAACACAAACAATATAGTAATCATAGCAATGTTGGCCGCAAACAATATGTTTGACTTTCCTAAAAGGTTCTTACAACCAAAATCAAGCTTTAGTTGATTGCGAAAATTACACCTTATACCACTCACCCACCGAAACAGGTTCAGAGTCTTATTATACTGATCTATTGAAGGACTATAAATGCATTTCGAGAACAACTGATAGTCCGTATCAGATATTTGAATCATGGGAGAGCCTAAATAAACACAAGTTTTAATTCCAAAACGTTATCTAAAAAATACTTTTACCTCCTTTAAATATCATGCTTCAAAGATACGAAATTATTGAAGGATTTATCAATCTTTTTTTTGTATAAGAACGTTCAAAATCCAGGATATTCAAATCTAACTCTAAAAGATAGTAAATGAGAGGTTAACTTAAGAGTAAATGCACCCAAATTCACGTGGAGAGATAAATAAAAACCACTGACAATTCGCATGTGGAAAAACCCCAGGTGTATGTAGTCTATTGCAAGCTTGACGCCTTAGACCAGTTGGCCACCTGTGCGGATAATTGTCTATCGTGAGATCATATCTCCCATTATCTTTTGATGCATATTTACTTCAACGGTCGTACACGGAAAGAGAAAGAGTTGTTTTATTACTTGGGGTATTTATCGTGCACATGACTTACAAACTAACCGGAGATAGGACAGTCCGGATAGCAGGATATACAAATAGTGGGATATATATATATACTGATCAGCACTTTCAGGAATCGAATCAAGGTATCCTCAACTTGTTGTGGTCCCCTATAACTAGAGATAGGGTAAATTCGCTTTTGCGAAAAACGCGAAAAGAAAAAAAAGGGTCGAAAATAGGGTATTTATAAGTTTTCTTTGCGTTTCATGGCATTTGAAAGTGTTTAAAGCGATTTTTATTTCGCGAATTAACGCGAAAAACGTTATTTTGAGAGTATTTTAGCTAAATTAATCTATTTAGCGAAATAGACGCGAATTCCCTGAAAATGCTTTGCATTTAAATAAAATGCTGAGAATTTCTATAAAACGATGTTTTTCAGCGGAAATAAGTGATTAAAAAATCATTCACTCGTCTGTGTGCTTCAGCTCGGGTTTTACTTGCATCCTGTGCCTTCCACAGCCCATCCGGCTAATCGCCACCTTCCGTTAGTCGTTGCTTTTATCATAAATCCTTTGTATAGGCCCTAAAAACATTGACGAAAGACATTTTTACCTATTTTGCTATAAAATGCTAAATTATGCCACAAAACGATAAATTTCCAATAATTAATGCTAAAAAAACTGAAAATTAATGCTATTTTACCCTATCTCTACCTATAACCCTTAAGCTATATAGACGAACAAAAGAGGAAGCTAAATACGGCTTCAGATTTACCGCTCGCTTCGGGACATAAAAACAGGAGGTCGTTCACCAAGATAACAAGTCATCTCCCCAATTTGTGTTGTAATTCTGTTTTCAAAGGGCACTTTTTTCTTTTAGCGCCACGTCTTACTAACCGTTCGGGTTGTATACGCTTACGTACTAGATTGCGCTAACGGTTATAGGGATTTGGGAGGTTATATTAATATGGATAGTATCCACACTTCCGTGGAGAGTGGAAAACCATTTTGTAAGAACTTAGCTCAGTACACCCGACCGAACTTCGAACCGCGATCTCCCCGTCATCGGCAGTCTAGTCTACTGTGAGATTAGCGCGTTAGACTACAAGGCCACCGGATCGGGCACTTTAACGATAGAAGGCTTACGGGGAATTAGCTAGCACCTGCGACCAAAATAACAGTGCGCTCGGAATCACTTTCTTCTGATTTGTTATTTTGATTCAATTACGTCTCATAATAGATTATTTTTATTTTATACAATTTAATTATATATTTGGCTGGTGTTAAGTGGCGTACTCGGGATGGAAGGCAAATAGTAAAGATATCATTTGCAAATTGCACTCCTTAATTGCAAGTAATTTTTAATAAGCTCAAATTATATTAAATCCTGCTACATTGACTGTGCGTCAAATGTTCGGCTGAGTTTTAAATTCAGGCTTAATACTTGATATTCCAACTATAGACCACTAAGTGTATCTAAAATAATTCCTACGCAGGAAAAAGTTACAAAATTAATAGCTTTGAAATCTTAATAAAACACAAGAAAATGTATGGATGCACCATCGGCAGAATTAACTCCTAGCAACTATTGTGGCCTTAGAAGATTATTATTGGGTTGTGTAGGAATCGGCCTGATTCCTGTTTACTATCGAATAAGTTTGTAAAAGATTAACCTTTTTGTTACCCGCTTCGGTGGCCGCGTGGTCTAACGCGCTACTCTCGCAGGGGATATCGAGGTTCGAATCTCGGTTGGGTGTACCGAGGGTGGTTTCTCCAAAGTTGTTTACCACTCTACCTCCACGCAAATGCGGGTACATTTCATCGGAATATAACCTCAATAATCTCTAAAGTCATTAGTGTAATTAGTAGGCCTACATAAGCGAATAACCCGTACGGGTAGTAAGAGGCAGTGCTAAAAAAAACACATTTTTGTTTGGCTATCAAGCATTGCTACTGTAAGGAAAATAGGACCAGATAATATATTCCAGTATATGAACTGTATGGGAAGAAAAACTATATTCAAATTGTCAAGTTAAATGTTTTTTATATCACGCCTCAAACATTTCTATTGTTCCACTCCATGTCTCACTAGCCACCCGTGCTATCCCAAATTGTTGAGGTAGGGTTCAGAAAGCCAGAATTGAGATTAAATGTATCGACATTTGCGTAGAAAACATTTAATACACCCAGCCAAGATTTGAACCCCGACCTAACCGTCATAGGATTAGATGAGCCTGAAATTTAGTCCACGCGCCCACCGATGTGGTTATTTTAAAACCAGTTTTTTAGTAGTTTTTTTTAACCTTTATAAACAACTTAATTCTGCGAAAATAATCATTATGATTGTATCAAAAAAACAACTCAAATGTTCCAAATTTTTTTTAAAGGATCACTAAACATCGTCTAAGCAGGGCAGATGCATTAATAAAAAAACTAGTTTGATAGAAAATATATATTAAAAAACACAGAAGTAAGCTCTAATTTGTTGTGTGACTTACCCGTTTTCCCGTTGGCAAATTTGTTATACAACTGCGTGTAGTTGATGTCGTTTGCCAAAGCTACTATACACAACACAGCAGCAGCAACTTATAGTAGGAGGCTAGTAATAATAATGATAATACAAAAGCAAAATTAAAAATAGAAGGGGGTTGTCTAAATTAACTACAGTTGGAGACATATGACTATGGTAGCGAAAACAATAAACACACAAAATAGATACATAATAAAATGTTTCCAGCCTCAATAAATATTAAAAACAATTTTTTTTTATAATAAAGCATTGCTATATTTTTTTTTTACTTGCGAGGGTTAACACAAAACATCATTTTACAACTAACCTTATCCCCCATGGTGAAGTCCTGGGTTTTAAAAACTGTCCAGATAAAATAAAACTTGTTTTATATGTGTGTAGAGATTTTACAGCTGCAAAGATAACAAATTTGTAGCACTGCTTGGTTGAGGAGGAAAAAATTGCTTCTTTCCCTTATTTTTTTAGAAAAATCACTCGATTAAAGTGGCTTTTTTTTTTAATTATTTACACACGACACGGAGAAAATAAATATTTTTTCCCGATTACTAGCATTCGGACGGTTCAACGAGCTTGAAGGGAATAAACAGGTACAGTAAGGTCTCTGTTGAACGGTCGAACCGAAAAAAAAAAGGGGCGGGTTAGAGACGAACCCGGTGAGCGGTTTGTCTAGAGAGATAGAGAGAAAAAAAATGAGACCTCCTGAACCTACGTTATCTATCGGACAAGAAAGCCATTACAAGAAGATGACGACGGTTGTCTCTAGAAGTAACCACTCCCTCACTCTAAAAAAAAAAGTCCAGGGAGGTGATTTCTTTACTTTCCTTCTTCACTACCACCCCCTCTTCGTTTAAAAAGTTCACAAAAAATAAATTCCACACACGGTCAGTTGGCAGCACTGTCGACCTCCCTGGATGAGGCTCGAACTGTGACTGACTACCCTGCTAGTTCGCTTTATTGAACCGGGCCCCGACATCTACCCGAGCGCCCATGACGTCACAATGCGTCACCAACATGGCGGACTGGAACACCGCTGGAAAAATAAGAGAGCGGGTAGAGAGGAAGAACAACTTCGGCTTCGCTCGGGAAGATTCGGGTCGACGTTCGGTGTGTGAGTTTCCTTTACCACACATTCTTATGCGCACGCGCACAAGTTAGCAAAAAATTGTTTTGTTCGATTTTAGAACTTTCAATCAAAATACTTCTTTTGCATTAATAAACAAAAGTTTAAAAAAAAACAAAAAACGAATAAATTCAAGATTATAACACGTTAGTTATTTTTCCCACCCTTATGAGACAAAACAAACAACAAAACTTGGTCAGTTTTGAAATTGTTCGTGGGGTGGTCTACGATCGATCGCATAGAATCGAGATCCCTCATATTTTCTGAAGGATGGACATGCGAGTCTGCGCCTAATGATCCCGAGTTTCAATTCCACGCCAATAAAAAGACGTGATGACATTCGCTCACGAGAATAAATTGATCAATTCTCCCGCCCCTCTTTCTCCTAAACGACGATAAGGTTAGAACGGTAGGGAAAACCACCCGATCAGCGCACCCTAAGTATCGCTTCGTAGCCCCCTGAGGCCGATACACAGGGGCTACTTAGTACTTACTGATGTAACCCAATGGGTTAATTCACTCGTAGATAGGGAGGACACAAGTCTATTAAGGATGCTCTTCTGCAAATGAGCTCCAATTTTACATTAAATGCGTTCAACAATGATTGATTTGAAACGAATTTGTAAAACGTATAATGCACATTATAAAAGACTAATGCTGTTTATAATATAGTCTAACATTGAAATAAAATATCTCCGTTCATAAGATAAGAGGATGTTATTTAGATTTTAGACCAAATATTTTCTTAGTAAACACGATTCTAGTATTAGTACTTAAGCGTATAACCCGAACGGGTAGTAAGACGCGGTGCTAAATATTATTATTAGTGTTATTTTTAATTTAATAACCTTTTACTCTTAGGAAATATTATTACAATAAGTGATGATTGTGTGGTTAACTTTAATTATTATTTCACTATAAATAAAATATATATTTTAAAGAAATATTGAAAGTGTCACGTTGGCAGTGAAACGGCCCATTAAGACAATGCAACCTTGAAATCTTGAAAGAAGATGGAAAATCACATTGGTAGGGAAGAGGAAGGGGGAGAGATAAGTTAAATAGAGTACACTCGTGCGGGAAACAAACTCCGACCGTCAGAGTCGAGTACGCTAGTGAACAACATATCACCGGTGACAGATAAGTAGATTTACCTAACCTTATCCCTAGACCACCAGGTCACCTAACTTGAGAGTTAATTGCTGAAATTAGAAAAGTACGCCATCTATCCTTATTTGAGCTAGTTCTATCCAGTCCAACTCATTACACCCTATCTATTTCAGGTCCATTCTAATGTTATCCTCCCATGTGTGTCTAGGTCTGCCCAACAGTCTCTTCCCATTGGGTTTGGCGGTTATTACTCTGAACAAGGTTCTAGAATCTACCATTTGCATTTCATGTTTTGCCCACTGCTTTAATATACTAACAATGTCGTGTTATGAGTAAAGAGTATATAACTCATCATTATGTGGCCTCCTCCACTCCCCAGTAGCCTAATTCCTTTTTGGGCCAAATAGCTTCCTAAGCACCTTGTTTTCGAATATCCTAAATATATTTTTGCCATGTAAGGTAAGAGACCACGTTTCACATCCATAGAGAACAAACGGTAAAATTATAGTTTTGTATATTCTGAGTTTTACATTCCTGGACAGCAGGTGAGATGTTAACAACTTACTGACCGTTAATTGTACTGTAGTAACAGTTATAATAAATAGTAATCACTAATTATACTACTATAAAGCCACATGGCTGACTCACGCAATGACATTAATGTTTACCCCCTTCCAGATGAGCTAGAAACTTGAAATTTGGCAAACTTATAGCTTCTAGCCTATAACCGACGGGAAAATTCCAAAAAGTTAAAAAAAAAAATTTAACCCCGAAAAAAAATTCAAAATGGTGGAGCAACTTTTAAAGTCGGTGCGGACCTTTCTTTGGAGGTCTCTTCTGGCTAAATGGTAAGACCTATCAAAAAAACTGATTGCACCAGCAGCTACGAATTTGGCGAACTCACTGGGGGTTTGGGGGCGGAGCCTCCAACGAACAAAGCGAGTCAATAATATGTGTCCTTTAGGACCCGGCAAAGTTAATACATCCACTCCTCCATTATTCAGGGCGTATTAAAAATATATGTAAGCGTACACTTTCTAACCATAGTGATTATATTAATAAACAACTTAAAGTTTACCTAGCACAGGACTGTAAGTCTAGTACTAAACACAGAGCCCTAGCGACTAAATATTTACTAAGTGGAATGCAGGACTTGCGAACTACAGTAGCCCCATGACTTCTTTGGTGCTGATTGACAGCTCACAGCTGACTTCTGACAGTCAACATACCTAGATTTTTACTGTCAGAAGTGACAGCTGCTAAACACATGTTTTTGCAGATCATATGGTTCGGCGTAGGGATACATAATTTGGTCTGGTAACTTTTCAAAGCCGTCAGCTGTCAGCTGTGAGCTGTCAGTCAGCACCAAAGAAGTCATGGGGCTACTGTAGCTTAACCTAAGATGTATAATATTGGACGCCCAGTTCTGGCACCTAGATATTTACCAATTTGAAAGAAATACTTAAAAACTAACTTAACCTGGGATAGTAAGTTTAATATTATAAAACCAGCCCTAGATATTAGATGATTTTTCTATTTTAGGTGTAGGGACAACATCCAGTCCCCCGGTCGTTAATTCATCAATATGAAAGGGGGAAACCTCAATTTCATTAATTACAGCCCAGTAGCAAGACACGCTACTAAGGTGTCGGAGAGTTACCACATAATTGCTAATTGGATAGAATGAAGGGGCACACTCCCCATTTTGGAAACCACTCGCGTTAGCAGCTTATTTGACTGCGCTCACCCTTTAATCCGAACCCTTTCAAGTGGCGTCCACCCTCGACACAGTGATGTACGTTGTGTTGCCCGTACGCATGAATTCAAGGCGCGCCCAGAGTTTAATTCAATCCGTCGTAGTGGTATCCCGTCCGTCACCTTGCGTCGATAACGTATGGAGTAAATGTATTAATACTAGGGATATTCATGATTACCACACTAAGCAAATTTCGAAATTCCCTGACTTTTTCAAGTTTTCCACACACAAAATATGCATTTTCCCAGTATTTTGTAACAAAACCGTCAAACAAAAAAACATCTTTCACTGTTTTCTTTTAAATTCTTTACACGGAAATTATTTATGAACAGTATATCAGTGCACTTCGCAAAATCACATGGATTGTAAATAAAAGCAACAGTTCACATTGGGTTATGTTCTTTAACTTCATATGTATAAATCTATTGCAGAAATATTGGAAAATTTCTATTACTTTAAAAAAAATTCCCTGCCCCGCCAGTCTTCGTCTTCCAAGTGCATATCAACCCTGGGTATAGAACGTGCACCTTCTGAATTGACCAATTAAATCAGCACATGATCTGTAAATTAACTTAATTCTAGAGCAGATACAAAACCCAGTTCACCAGCCGTTACATTAACGCTATGAAAGATTAAGCCCTAATTTAGCCAGTGATATTTTTCCAGCAGTGGCTGGAATCGAACCAGGAAGATTAACCTTATTATAAAATCCGTTACTGAATGAGTTCAGGGGTTTGAAACTTATATAGATGGATCGACATAAGAAACTATTATATATTAATCGTATTTATTCATACGATGAACCATGTCTGCTCCAGCCGGCACTTTTGATGGATGTTTATTAGAGCTATTAGTTAAATTGGGGTGTCCTGGTGGTCTAAGGGTAAGGTGTTGGACCTCTGTGCTGGGGGTCCGGGGTTCATTCCTCGGTCCCGGCACAGATTTATCTGATTGCCAAACCCTTGCTTCACCTCTGACAAGACGTGTATTGATCACAACTTGTGAATGTGAGGAATGCCAGGCCTTCACCGTGGTTCGGATCCCACGTTAAACTGTAGGTCCTCCATTTCAATCCCACAATCACCCTACCATTGCACATTAGCGTAAGTGCGTACAACTCGAACGGCTAGTAAGACGCGGTGCTAATAATAATAGTTAAATTGATCCGTATCAGTGGACGAACGGTCTAAAGCATCACTCTCGTGCTAGGGCCGATTCACACAGAACGCTAAGCTAAACTAAGCAATGGTCCCTATTTTCCCTCCCGAATTCATTGTTGTTTCTTTCTGGTCTGCTCCAGTGAAGTTTAGTTATGGATTTCTCCAAATGTCTTGTTTGAGTTCAGGTGATAGTTCTGAGGAAGAGAAGATACTGCTGTTAGCAGTTGTTTAGGAAGTTGAAGAACATTTTGGAGGTGGAGGTTTGACTTAATTCCATTAACACCTCCATTTTAATGTAAAAACATTTGTTAAATATAAAACCTAAATAGAATATTACTTAAATACACGTGAAACAAACCGAAAACAAAACTTAAACACTTATTTAGCTATTTTCACCGAACCAGCTCTGCGTCTGTTCAACACGGAGCCCAAGTTGCGCTATGCGCATGCGCAACGTAAGATGGTTCAAGATGGGGGATGGAAAAATTGCCCGGTCAACGATCGGAAAAAAACATAGCGCGGCGTAGCAAGGCATAACTTAGCTTAGCTTTCTGTGTGAACCAACATATTTAAATACGTGGTCCGCTATTTTTCTAAAGAGTTAAGGCCAGTACACACAAAACGCTAAGCTATGCCCTGTTACGCCACGCTATGTTTTTTCCGATCTACACCAGAAATTACCCCAAACCAATCGAGTGAGGCAAAGATAAAAGGGATTTTTGTTGGTCCACAGATAAGGAATTTTACCACGGATATAAATTTTGATTCTACTCTGAAAGAAGTTGAACTAGCATCTTGGAAGTAATTCAAAGATATGTCCAGCAATTTCTTGGGAAACAATAAAGCAGGAAATCGCGGAAAAACTCCGTCAGTCATGTTAAACAATTAACAATGAAGTGCAACAAGTTATTAAAGATTACACTCATATTTGGATTTTTCTCACAAAATCTTAGTGAAGTTGGCGACGAACATGGACAGCGTTTTCATCAAGCTTTTGTTGTTATGATGAAAAAACTGTACCAATGAAAGTGGAATTTCAACATGTTGGTAGATTATGGCTGGAGTCTTATCAGGGTTGCACCTTACACTAATTAGAAACAGAAATCATAGGCTGGATAAAAAAAATAAAACGTTCAAAATTATTATAAAGTATTAATGGCTTAAGATTCAAATAAAATATTTAAGTTTTGAATTGTGTATTTCTTTCCAACCGAGGGTGATAGAAATAGTATGAATACATATTTGTAAACAGGGAAAAAAACAGTCCGAAAGGCATTTAGTTTACTAACTGGATACAGTGGGTAACTCGAATATATACATCAGTGCAACTTGGAATCGAACAAGGTTCTTTAGACTTTGGGGTTCTATAAAAAAAAACCTCTTTCTCCCACAGATATGAAAAGGTCATCTAGATAGTGAGTTGATCGTTAGGGAAGTGTTGGTGTCGAAGGGCTCAGCGCACGGGATGGAGGATTGAGAGGGGGTTGAGGGGTGTAAAATTGTCTAAAAAGTGGGGATGGGTACGTCTAGTTAGAGAAGCCCTGCAGTGCGGACGCCGGTGGCAAACAGAATCGCCAACTCGTATCCACCAAAGCACCAAAGAAGTAATCAAAACAATATAAAACTCCCACAAGATTTTCTAAATTATTACTGGTTTTTCAACCGCATCAGTGAGGCGTTAATCTCATGTGATCTGGTTTGTCGTTGAAGGGGAGGTTGAAGTTCAAATCCCGAATGGGTATGTTTTTTCTTAAATGGTTTTCCATGTCTCCTTCACGCACATGAAAGTAGGCATACACTTCCTCTCAAGTCTACCTTCCCATCTCTACCTTATTAGTATAAATGTCTGGATGGGTAGTAAGACGCGATTCACAAAAAATATGTTTTAATTCTTCGAACATAGGGGCTCAGTCTCAGTCAGTTAACTTCAGTTAGCAGAAATATAAACCCGCTTCGGTGGCTACATGGTCTAAGATCCGAGGTGTCACTATAACAATAGACTAGACTGCTGACGACGGGGATATAGTGCTTCAATCCTGATCGGGTGTACTGAAGATGGTTTTCCTAAATGGTTTCCCACACTCCCTCCACGCAAATGCGGGTACACGTCCTCTAAATTTAACCTTCCTAATCCTATCGGTGTAAAACGCGGCCTCTTACCTTAAATGAAGAAAATAAATGTAGAGTGTTCGAAAACAGTGTGCTTAGGAAGATTTTTGATCCAAAAATGGATGAAGATAGTGGGGAGTGGAGGCTACATAATGATGAGTTTCATACCCTGTACTCATCACCAGCCATTTTTAGGGTAATCAAATCGGACAGGTCATGCAGTGCGAATGGGAATATCTAGAACCGCGTTCAAGGTATTGAATGGCAAACCCAATGGGAAAATAAATACCACTGGGAAGACCCTGACGCAGATGGGAGGAGATAGATTTTGGATAGACCTGAGAAAGATAGGGTGTAATGAGATAGACTGGATAGAATTAGCTCAAGATAGGGGTAGGTGGCGTACTTTTGTGAGTGCGGTAATGAACTTTCCAGTTCTTAATTCCATAGAGTAAGTAAGTAAGTGAATAATCTTTAACCCATTAGTGTAATTAGTACATAGGCGTATAAACCGAACGGATAATAAGGCCCGGTGCTAAAAAAATATGTATATGTATGTTTATGAATATATATATATAAGAATGATTTATTGAAAATATATGTATTTAAATTAATAATTAATAAAATATTTATATATACTATACAAAAAACCATACATATTATAAACATACATCCAGAAGACAATTTGATGTCCGTGAAATCATGCTCATTACATTGCAATTCAAATAATTATTATTAATTCATAATACTTTATAGATCCCACTTAAGGTGGGAGTGTAGAGAACGCGAGAACAGGCCAGTGTTTTTACAGTTTTTTATGTTGGTCAAAATAAATCAAATTTTTCTCCAGTAGAAACAAAGAATTTAATTTTATTTTTATGGTTACCTCAACCGTTCTTGAATATATGTCGAGGGTGTCTTGGAATTTAATAACAACTTTTTCTCTCAATTTAAAAAGTTTCTCATCTAATGCTGCTATGCTCATGACATATATTCAACAAACTGTTGATATCAAAATTAAACTCTGTCTATGTACTGAAGCAATATTTGATTTATTTCGGCAAAAATATGTTTTGGCTCTAAAAACTGCAACAGTACCGGTATTTTCTCGCATCCTCTACACTACCACCTTAACAAGAGTATTAGAGCCATTCATGTAAACTTAAAGTCATTTATCCACCTTGCATCTAGATAACTACAAAATCAAGAAAGCTACTCTGAAAAATATCTTAATAATATATTTATTTCCTGCTTTAGAAAAAGCTAAAAATCCTGCTACGTTTTTTATTTTCTCATATAAACGAGATTGTGATCAATCTGCTTAATGTGCTCACAAACCTAAAAAGTGGATCTTACCATTCTGTTTGTCGCCCATGCCTGTATGTTTGTATCTGGGCCTGGAGCCAAAATAGTTTGATGGATTTTGTTCAAACTTGATATTTATAGCTGTACCTTAGGGTATTTTAGTATTTTTTTTACTTCAACCCTTAAATTAAGAGAGATTTACTAATGAGAGATATTTGAAAATTCATTTTTTTATACTAGCTTTAGCAATTTGGTTTAAATGAATATTTAGGGAGTGTTTGACCTGAAAAATTACACTATAACTTTTTTTGGTGGAAAATTTAAGGGTAACGTTAACTAATATTTTTGAAAATAAAACATTTTTCAAAAATGGCTGTTACGATTTTGTTTGGAATGTATGTGGTAAGATTTTTACAACATAAATAATTTTAATTTAAAAAAACTATTTTAATACTGATTTTTGAAATTAAAACAAATTGAAAATAGCTCTAATAATTTTTTTTGAAAATAATAGGCTGATAATATTTTACATTATAACTAATCATGTGTTTATTCTTATAAAATTTTAAATTATGGATAGCTTATACCTACCTAAAACAAAATTTAGAACAGTTTAAATGCTTTGAAAATGGCCTTTAAGATTTAGTTTAAAATATGTATCTGGGAATTGTTTTTCCAAGATAAATTAGGATATGTTTTTATTTTTACAAATATAGCTAATTTGAGGGAATTAAAAATAACTTTTTCTTATATATATACAATTTTGTTTAAAATGTATAAATATGAAGAATGTTTATTGAGTTAACAAGATTAGTCTATAGTCTATATTTATTTCCCGAGGAAAACTTAATCAAGGTCAGTTTACTAAAAACCTAATCCAAGCTATAAAACACTATATGGAAAAGTTTGTACGATTGTGTCACAACATTTATTTTATTATTTCATCCACTCTATCGTTTGACGTATCTATTCAAAGAATAAGCTAGTAAATGGGTGAAAGTCTATGCGGTTGATTGAAATAAAAAATAATTCCATTTCTCACCACTAGAAAGCTCAACACGATTCTGTGATATGAGGAAGGTTGAGGGACGTGTTTTTTTAAAATTATTAATGCTATCCTTAAAGGTCGCCTGTTGGTTGAGAGGGGATAGAAAAAAAGAAAAGAAGAAGCTTAGTGAGGCCGGAGAAAACATTTTACTAGAGTTGGAGGAAATGCTTTCGATCTTGCTGGAGAGAGATATTAAGCCATTAATTTAATAGCATGTTTTATTTGTTACGTTGGTAACTTTTTGGTGAAAATATATTCAAAGATCATATTTACCTAAGAAATTAAGTTGGACCAAGAGGGTGAAAAAGAAGCTAAGTTCGAGATACTGAAAGAAGGGTCGGGGGGTGAGGCTCGCATGTTGGAATCGACCTGGTAAAAAACCTCACTGATGTTAGGTTAGCAGAATGCTGCACTGAGCAGGCGTCGAACCCTCCACCCTTTTCAACCCCACGACCCCCTCACCCACAAAAGGATTGTCCCGCTCAAAGTGAACGAGGATCGATCCTTTTATATCTAGGCGCGTCGGAGCAGGAGTATGGGGTGGAAACTCTGAAAATTGAGGTAAGGGTGAG
Source organism: Timema bartmani (assembly GCA_902151455.1). Classification (NCBI taxonomy): domain Eukaryota; kingdom Metazoa; phylum Arthropoda; class Insecta; order Phasmatodea; family Timematidae; genus Timema; species Timema bartmani. The sequence goes on from CABFWB010001433.1 coordinate 144,895, forward strand.
AAAACCCCATTGAATGCGAAAGAACTTCCCTTTAAGAAACACATCCTCTCGCTATGGTACGAAATGTACGGAGAAAAAGAATCATTTGAGAACAAGAGATGGAAATAAATATGGGAGGAAAGACCTATGAATGACGTCACAACGGAAGGGGTAGAGGGTTACGTTGAGAATTCCATGACAGATCGTTGTATGGATAATAAATGATACGACATATTCGTGCATTCGTTCTTATATAGTCAGTATATTGTTTGACAGAATTTTCAAAAATCAGTCATCAGTGAACTAATCTCAAATTACGTTTTAAGAAAAACAAACAAACATACATTCATATTTACTATGTAAAACACTCCCAGATACCCATTTAGAATAAAATAGTTAAAGCCATTTTTTAAAAAGTTGAAATTTTCAAAAATCAGTCATCAGTAAACTAACCTCAAATGATTTTTTTAAAAAGAAAAACGACACATTTTCTTATTCATCATGTAAAACACTCCACGGATACTTCTTTCGAATAAAATCATTAGAGACATTTTTGAAAAAGTAAAATTTTTCCAAATCAATAATTAGTAAGCTATTCTTGATTAGAGGGCTGGAATAAAATAATTTCAAAAAATCCCATCTAACATCTAAATATAAATTTTGAACAAAACCTAACAAACCATTTCGGCTGTAGTCCCAGAGCATAAACAGATATATTTATATATATATATTTATTTATTTATATATATATATATGTATGTATAAATATGATATATATATATATGTATATATATATATATATATATAGCCTAGCTAGCCGGTAGTGGAAAATATATGATGGCTTGAATAAAAAACTGGCCCAGGCCACAAGCTGGAAACAGTAATGGATGTTAGTAAGTAAATGTTATCAATAAATTGAATCAATTTCAGTAACATTTTAATCGTACAGTTAGAAAATTACACAAAATGTTTCAGTTTTTTTTAAAAGGCGATTAGCCCTTTTCATTTGGCGTGGAAATGCAGAGCCGTGGGAACAAACGGTTATCTTCAAGAATTCTTATTGTTTTGCAATTTTATTTTTTGAAACGGTTTGTTCAAGAATAGAAGCATGTTGATTAAGTTATACTTTTTATAAACACATCTTCTCTATGATTTTCACAGTGATCAAATATCGATCAAATCGACATTTTTCAATAGAAAACTGCCGGCTTCATAACAAAAAATAAGAAAATGTAACAATTAATAAACATCGATACATTATCTTAGAAGGGGTGTTGAAAATATTAACACAAAAATTTCACTCGTTCTCGAGAAAACTACGGTTTCCGTGAGTCATCTGTTTTTGTTGGCGAGGAAGGATACTTTGATCGGTTGTGAAGCCACGCTATGTTTTCACCCTCCCGCCCACCATCCCACAAAATAGGTTTTAGACTTGCACTCGACAGGGCCAAGGGCCTTAAGTGAAAAAAATTAATTTTTTTACAGACACAACAACCATGATTTTGATTCGCTTTGAAGGCAAACTCTTTGAGTTTGAGTGATATGCAAATCATTCTGAGGATCTTGATCGTCAAAATACCTGAAAATTCTTGTTCACATAGATAGTCTTTATTGCCAGAATAGGGAAAATAGTCTTGACATTTCTGAGTCAGAATGGGCATGTCTGAGAGGTGGACCTGAATTCAAAGTAGGCCCTACAGGACGTTATTTCAACACCTTCGCTATTGTTAGTATTGCAGAACTTATTCATAACGTACCAATAGAATGAAGTGGCTGTAATAGTAATATTTCATAATATTTGAGAAAAAATATCGAAACCTTCCCTGACCCTCATTTGGGTCACGATCAAGGGTTTGGGAATCACTGCCTTGAGCCATGCGGCCACCGAAGCGGGTGCTAAAGCTGTTATTTTCCCTACGTGATTTCCACGTTTCAGCCACAGAATTGCGGGTACATTTTCTCTAAATACTACCTTCACCATATATAACCCAATAGTGGATTAAATGTTGATAGCCCTGTCGGCCACTAAGACGTGGAGCATGGGGAAAAAACTTTAAGTAGTAATCGTAACAATTTAAAAAAAAGTTTTTTATCAGCTCTAAATAATTCTGAGTAATTTTTAGTATGGTCGTCTTCCGAGCCCAGAATGCCTCTCTCTATCCCACATCAGTTGGCACGAGGAACGAATGTCAGTGTCATGTAGTCCGTTTTACCGATGACGGGGAAGTCAGGGTTCGAATCCCGATCTGTTATACTTATGGTTTTTTCCTTAAATGCTTTCCCACTCTTCCTTCACGTAAATGTGGGAACTTTTCCTCTTATTTTACTTTCCTCATTCCTACCCCAATGGTGTAAAATATTTGGATAGTCTGAACGGGTATGAAGAACATTATGTGACAGTTCCAAAATTTACCAAAACTATCTGCATGTATATTTTCTCTTATTTCCAGTCATACAATCTGCAGCTGCCACATTTTGATAGATAGTATTATTCCTTTATAACAGTAATAACATTGAAAAACTTTGTCAATATTGACCATCAAACAAGTTTAAATTTTTTTATCGCGCTCTTACTCGTATTTAGAGGAAATGTAGCCGCATTAGTATCCAGAAAGAATGGTTAAACTATACCAATAAATCACATAAACCACCGTCAATGCACTCGTACGAGATATGAACCTTGAACTCCCACGTCACCAGCAATTCAGCCAATTACGAGATTGACGCCTAAGAAATAGGTGCCNGGCGTGGTTTTAATCACATCCCAAAATAGAACAAAGGACCTTTTCGAAGTTCTAAGTCGGCCCCCGAACCACTGAGCTACATGGAAGGACATGATTATTCTCTGCTGATGTTCTCACTTCTCGCCTCTCTGAAGTGAAAAATTACCGGGACCTTAGCGACAGGGTATTGGAAGGGGGAGGAGATATGTGTCAAGGTCACGAGAGAGACTCGTGTGATGGGAGGAAGGAGGGGAAGTAGGTCATCGGCTACAGAGGATGCTCTGTCGGAAGGATCCTTCCCAATGAAAGTGCCAATAGTGTCCTCTATTAACGATAAAGCTCGGGTCCTATTGACCTAAAAAAAACCGGGGCTACTGTAATCAAACACCGACAAAAGAGAGTACAATTGAATAGTGAATAATTATATTGCTGCAAAATAGAGGATTTTTTTTACAGGCGCAGCTCATTACCCAGCCGGTCTATGCGCAGCTAATTACCCAGCCGGTCTATGCGCAGCTCATTACCCACCAGGTCTATGCGCATCTCATTACCCACCCGGTCTATGCGCATCTTATTACCCACCCGGTCTATGCGCAGCTCATTGCCCACCAGGTCTATGCGCATCTCATTACCCACCCGGTCTATGCGCAGCTCATTACCCACCCGGTCTATGCGCAGCTCATTACCCACCCGGTCTATGCGCATCTTATTACCCACCCGGTCTATGCGCATCTTATTACCCACCCGATCTATGCGCATTTTTATTATGTTAAAGGGCTATAAATGGGGAAGGTCAGGGCTCACTTTTAATGTTTATAAATTCCCTGACTTTTCCAGGATTTGCAAACAAAAAATTATAAGTTTGCTTGTACTGTATTCAGGACGCTTGAATAGTCGGTAAAAAAAATTTCCTAAACTCCAGAAACCAAGTGGGTTTATACCGTTACTGGGTGAAGCTGTCAGGCAGTAGGAGAACAAATAGTGGAGGAGGAAAATAAAAATGTGAAACTTCTTTTAAATTACATCATTCGATTCACAAAGATTCAGTCCATGCTATTATATCAGTAACCTTTCGTTCCCTGGGTATTTAGCTTTTAATTATCAACCAAAATGTTTAGATTTTTTTCTCAGAAAGGTATGGATCATGTGACGGTATTTTTTCGTGGTTTAATGTCGCTATAATACCCTCAGCACTAAAACAAAAAGGTCCATCAACTCTGGCATGGAGAAGTCCTCACCATACAGTCAGGTGCTGGTGATTCATTGGACTGGGTCGCATTGTTGTTTTTTTATCTCCCGTAGCCCAAATTCTACCATTTTGTTTATTAATAAACTCTCCTAAATTAAATGAGCTTCATCAAACATCAAAATCTCAAATATATTGTTTGCCTCGACAAACATATTTACAACATTTCTTGAAAACTGAAACCGTGCTTCATTAGTCGTTTGAAAGAAGTTCTTGCACAAGCTGAATCTGTATGACACCTGATGCCATTTCTCAAAATGAATCTCAAGGAAATTCCATAAATCCGAAATATTGTTAACATTCAACAGCGACAGTTAAATTCTACAACTATAAAACAAACGGTAAGCTGAACGCCCACTGGAAGCAAGGCATGGCATCGAATGAAGTGCTCGCGCAGTTAGTAAATATTTTAAAATAATAATTTGAGTTTGTGCGTTATCCTAAATGCTAGCGGAGCGTGACACTCAAAAACTTGGCTTTGAGCCCAGGCTTGATTTTCAGCAGCAACAGCTTACATAGCTCCTCTGTCCAAGACAACGATACAAAGATGTTTTGGCCTTTATTTACATTCTTACGAAAAGGAATAAACCGCTCTCGCCCCACTTGTGGGTTTCTGGAACCGAACTCACCACGTAGAGAGCTTCCCGAGACCTCTCGAAGACGTACGGAATGTTCCGAAACAAATATTAACACGCCTGATTCCTTTGCTCTCCCACCCGTGGGCATGCTTCCTTTTGTTCATATACATATTTTTCTCGAAATGAAATTTTCTCCGTGTCATGCCTTGCCTTAGTGTACTGGCTGCACCTTTGACAAGTGTCCTTGATTCAAATTAATCCTAATCCTAATTACTGATGATATTTTATAGTGTGTAAAACAAATAGAAATCTAAAATTGCCGCAAGAAGCCTTAAAGAACTATGGTAGAACCAAAGGGCTCCACGAAGCTTAGTTTGAAAATCGCTGCTCTAAACAGTGTTGCCTTGAAGATTTTTGTGGACGACGCAAGATGCATTGAATCACTGTTTTAAGTTTTGTTTGCTGCGTTCTTGCTGTTAGTTCTATTCTCGACTCTTAACATTTTCCAGAAATTGTGCTATAAAGATATGGATGACGTGCTATGAAATGGGCGACGTTAGCATTGTTTTCACGACGGTATGTTCTTTGAGCCGTAATAATAGAGCAATTGCTTATAAAGTATAGCTTTAAAAAAATAGGTGCCACCAGCGAACAGTAATAGAAATCAAATAAATAAATTATAAATTCCAAATAATAATCTACAATAGCCTGGAAACATAGTATAATAATTTTGTAATTTTTACACATATTTTATATCCCTACAATACTTTTGACTGACTCTATATATAAGTTCCATTATACATTTAGCAAATATCCGGGCACTAGAACTTGGTGAGTAACATTAGAGATACTACTCGCTGTTAAGTTGGTTTGTAAATCCTGATTTCCAATTATTAAATATCCTAGAGGTAGGTCTGTGTGTGTAGTATTAGATGCATTGCTTTAGGTTAAGCTAGTTTGCAGGTCTTGCTATACAATTAGTAAATATCTAGGGATAGATGTTTAAAATGAGATGTTCTGAAATTTACATGACCATGTGATGATTAATTAATGTGTGAATTGCTAAGTGATAGTTTAATTGTAATTTAATCAGCACGTGGCATTTAAAAACTATTTAATCATGTGTTTACTTAAATACCATTTTAATTTTTTAAAACATATGCCTGCTTATTTAAATACCTACCATATGGTCACCACGCAAACATTTATACATACTACTGTATTTAAATATAATTTTTGATAAAAATACCATTTGATTATCATTATAATACCATTTTTATATTCATGCGGTCATTCAAACAAAATGTGTTCACAACGTGTTCATTCAAATACAATTTATCTTCAAACAACATTTAATCCCTACGTGTTCATTAAAATAATATTTAATCCTTATGTATTAATTCTAATACCATTTAATCACCACATGATCATTAAAATATTATTTAATCACCCGTGCTCATTAAATTTTTTTTTAATGAATACGTGGGCATTCTAATAACATTCAATCCACACGTTATTATTCAAATACCATTTAATCTCATGTGAATATTCAAATATGATTTAATCAACTCATCTTCATAATTACTATCCACATGTTCATCCTAATAAAATTTAGTCACCAAATTTTCGTTAAAATGCCATTTAATGACCACGTGTTCATCATAATACCATGAAAACAAGTGGTCATTAAAATACAGTGTAATCTCTCCGTGTTTATTCTAATACAATGTAATCCCTAAATATTCATCCAAATATTATTTAATCCCCACTTGGACATTCAAATATAATTTTATCCCCCTTAGTAATTAAAATTACATTTTATCACACCACGGTCATTCAAATAACATTTAATCACCACGTGTGTATTTAAATACCATTTTAATCAACAAGTGGTCTGCCAAATACCATTTGAATCCCAACGCGTTTATTTAAATATCGTTTAATCAGCACATAACGCAAACCACGGCTGGACCGTCTGGGTCTCAGCTGTATTACTCTTCCTAATCTGTCGGGGGTCTGGACTGACCCTTGGAGAGCCGCAGTAATGAGGATGTGTGTCATCCCAGTTCAGTCCGTCACAAGGGAGCCCCCTTCCTTGTTCATCTTCCCACTTGGCAGCCGCACGTTCCGTGGCGGGATAGAGAGGAACATCCCGGGTTCGAGTCCCGGCAAGATCGAACTCTTGCGGTACGCCATCGTGATTCATTACACACACATACGTAGAGAAACCAACATACAGTAGCCCCATGGCTTCTTTGGTGCTGACTGACAGCTGGCGGTTTTGAAAAGCTACCAGACCAAATTATGTATCCCTACGCCGAACCATATGATTTGTAAAAAAAACATGTGTTTAGCAGCTGTCACTTCTGACAGTCAAAATTTAGGTACATACCTAAGTGTTGACTGTCAGAAGTCAGCTGTAAACTGTCAGTCAGCACCAAAGAAGCCATGGGGCTACTGTACCTCCACCTACCTCCAAAGCATCAGAATCGCAAGAGACTGATTACCGGGTGAAGGAGAGAGCGAAATTCGAATATAGGTCGGGTTAGATCGAGGTTGGTTCCCAAATTGTAATCTATCACTGTGGTTTCACCAACCACTCTCCTCTAGCGTAATCAATTATGCCAGGACTGAGTGCTACAGTTCGATATAAATGAAGTGTAAAAAGACTTTCAAGATTA
>CABFWB010001434.1:0-21673 GCA_902151455.1 Timema bartmani
TCAAAATCTCGAGTTCGATTTTTTTGACGATCACCATACTTTCTCTACCTGTAAGATAGAGAGAAAGTAAAAATATATACTCTTGAGTAGGGTCTAGGGCCTAGAGTTAAAATTCAATTGATCAAAATCTGAATTCCATCTATTTTGTTTAATTGAATAGCTAAAAAAAACTCTTTATATAATAGTTAAACTTATTTATTACTTAAGATTCACCATACAAATTCCTTACTATCAGTTTTTAATAATTTCAATACTAATCTCAAATTATGAGATTTACCCTTGATTCGAAGATTACCGTTAAATTGATACATTTGAGCCTTACACTGAATAAAATTACTCTCAAATTTTGAAGAACTTTTCAATCCAAATTTACTTAGGTTAACCTCCCCCACCCCGGCCCCAAGAGTGCGCTTTCCCCTCCTCCCCCTTTCATATGAGAATTCTGGATCCACCCCTGTTATATATCCTAGTTCAATTGATTAATTACCTCAAAAATGTTCAAAACGTTTAGTGTAAATTAATTTATTTATAAATAATATAAACTTGTTGAGATGACATTATGATATTATAGCATTTATTAAAAAATAGGTTTGTTTCGAAACGAGATGTAAGAACAACAGGCATTAATGACTACTAGAAAACAAGTAGCTCTCCCTCCCAACACACTACTGAGTTGCTTCATGTGTTACGGTCGCTACCAGTGAGGCAACACTAAATCCAGTCATGTCCAGGCAGAGAGAAGCATGGATCTAGTTGTCTGATGGCGACAGCAACAACTGTACTCATCACGGATTTGGGTCATTGTTCAGGTGCCAGCCATTTAATTGCAACCTCCATTGGCGTTAAAGGTTTAGTAACGAGTAGTTGATACTAATAAAATAATGGTTCTTTATGAAATTTGGAACAATAAGTTTTAAGTTTCATAACATAAAATGTTACAAATGGTGATCTTTAATCGTTTACTATCAGACACTGAAATACGATAATGAACTTATTTAACTTGCCAATCATATGGAATAACGTAAGCATTTCTACTCACTATGATAATTAGAGGCGCTTAAAGTTATCAAGGGAATATTAGTTCACCAAACCGAAACTATAGAAAAATTCTTCATCACTTTTTACTCTGGAGTCTTAGAAACAAATGAACACTAAATTTGTATTTGGCTACTCAACGGCCCCAATCCATCTTGAAACTTTATATCGCATTAGAGGGATTGATAATAATATTATGTCTCTTAGGGAACATGTGTTAACCAACTCTTCATGACTGTAACCTTATAGGACCAAATTGTATTTGTGAACAAACTTTCTAAAAATAGTCCTGTTCTCTCCAAACAATATCGTACGAAATGAAATGGCCAGTATAGTGAATGTCCTGACACACGTACGTCTCTTAGTGGGGAAATTGAATATGGTACTTGTATGAAGAGTTAAATGGACCAAAATGATGAGATTCTGTTCTATCTCAGAGTTGTGGAAGGCGGGAGGACGATATTTGTGTTTGATTAAGGAAATACAAACACTAGAGTCTATGCGCAAGGTGAGCTTTGTTCCCTAAACTATCAGTTGATCACATATCACAATCGTATGTTGTGTTCGATTCAATTTCAATGTAATGATAATTGATAAATCATCATCAACACATTAAGAGTGTATAGTTTTCAAATTCAAAAGTAGTTTGTTTTTTTGATACTCTGCTATCCTCCGTGAAGGTGCATAAACAATAAAATATTCATATTTGAAAAATGTAAAAGGGAAATGACACTATGTTTTGACCACGACCAAGGTAAGAGTAAAATAAAGAGTAAATTGACAAAGAGCGTAGTGGTTCGACCTACCACCGTCGCTAGGAGCGGTACTGCTCCAAGTAAAGTCTGCTTGTTTACCTCTTCGGTCATGAATTTTCTTTGTCAAAACTTGCTTTCTTGATATATAATTATAGTAGTTCCAATAACAATTGCTAGATCGCAGCACTAGCCACTTCTACTATTCTTATGTCTACAAACGTACACAAAATGACTTAAATGATGAAAAACAGTCAAACATTATTGCTAGGAGACGGTTCTAGTGTGTTGTGTACAATTGTACACACAGTGATCGAAAGAGTGAACGCAACTTTTCACCCGCTTGTTCATGCGGGCCGACAAATCACCCGCCCGTGTTCGTAGTTAAGCGCGGGATCGCTTCTAGCGACAAACCATTGGTTCTTATGGAGGTTTTCACACGCAGCGGACACGGGATGTTTCTTCCCGCGCTCAGACTCGAATTAGACTCGGTGCGAGGTGGAAGCATCTATACTTGTATAATTTATATTATTTTACTATATTATAAAGTTTGTGCTATGGGACAAGACTCTAGAGCAATACAAATCGCAAACAGTAACAACCAAAGCGTGGAGAGGTGCTTTGCATGAACTACATCAGGACTTCGAGAATATTAGAAAATTAAAAAAAAAATTTTTGCATCGACCCTCCTCAATTCATAATACAAGTGTGATAATGCTCCAAACTCTGCTGTTATCTGCAAGAGCGGGTGCACCCATTATCTACTTTTGCACCTTTGCCTTCTTAAGATAACATATATACTATATATATATATATATAAAACAAGAACCTTCTGGTTGCGATCCATTTCCACTCACTAGGAAACCAGAATGTGCGGGTAAAACTTGAAAACGACACTGGCCTCTAGCGACGGTGGTGGGTAAAAAGGCTCTAACTCACTGAGGAGTTTGTATCTGGAACCTACATAGGATACAATCCTCAACCTCATACACACGGTAGATTTTCGTACTTAATTCAGTGAAACAAGTATTAGCGAAATTGAAATTACTACGGAAACCATCAGCAAATAAACTATTCAAGTATCTACTACCATATGTTCAAAGCTCATTCTTATTCTAGTTTATATTTTAGTTTTGAAAACAGTTCATGTTACAGACAAAAATAGAATTACTTTGAGAAAATATTTTATTTATACCCTTTTTATAGCAGAAGGGTGGTCTGAAAGGCCTTTTTAACTTGTCAAAATTCTAATATATAGTAGCATTTTGGTAGGAAAAAATATATTTCAAACCTTACTTCCTAATATAGACAGGGTATATGAATTGTATAGTTTGAGTTTTTAATAAGTATTTAAAAAAAATATGACCAATACCTTTTCAATTATAAATGTAGCTATAAAACACATTTAATTTAAACCACCTTCCTCAAGATATTTTCAAATCAAATACTTTTGTTTGTTTGAAGTAGACTACTATGAATCATTGTTGCATTTTCCAATGCTATAGTGCTAGTAGATATTATCTTCTGCTCACGCGTCTGTACCTAAATATCACTGAAAGCTACGACTTAGCGTACGTTGTCAACAAATTACGATCAAGATCTCGTGATTGTTAATTGTTTTGCAAACAGTCATCTTGATAATTGTTTGTTCACTCAGTAATGGTACACTCATATTTAATTCAGCAAAGAAACATCGCTCATTTGTACGAGACATCAGGACACAGTTCCTAGAACATGAAAGTCTCCATTTACAAACTTTGTGTTTTCGTACAAATTGCTAGGATCGTTTTCACATCTACAGACTTCCAACACGCGGAAACTATTCTTGATTGAACTAGCTAGTAGCTTCTGTAGCAAACATTTAATGCTGAATAATTAGTAGTCATATCCAGTTAGAAAGTTCCACACAAATATTATACGTTAAAACAGTCAGCTACACGTGGTTTCATATAAATACTCGAGTGTTAAGAAATATAGAAACAAGTCAAAGAGATAAAAAGACTAACATCTGTGGAATGTGTCCTTGTACAACCATTAGAGAAAATTAATCAATCTAAGGGTTGGAGGGAGAATAATTCAGCAATATCACATTAACGTTAATCAACAATGCCTTAATCAGTGATGCACCCAAGGAGGGACATATTACTTCTAGAGTCTCTTGAGAAATCGGAGCAGCTACACTTCTTCCTAAACTTTCCCTTTAGGAAATAACTTTAGTATAAACTTAGAACATATTAATTACAAGTAAAATAGAGAAAAGTCTAAAATGATTCAAATTAAAGAAAATACCTAGAGTTTATTTTATTGTGTGAGGCTGCATTTTAAAATATTATTTTATCATAATTTATTATTGTCTGGACCTTTACACCTTATACATTTTAGAAAACATTCTAATTAATGATCATCAATATTAATAAAGAAAGATATGCTATAAATTTTTTGGTTAAAATTAAAACAAGTTTTACTAATAATCAAGTCTTAAACTAGTAAATATAGTGAAATAGAGGAAGTTATGTTTTAAATGTAGCACCTAAGTTACAAAATTATTTACTGAAACGTTAATTTGTTACACTTAAATTGGTTTTAGAAATATATAAGGATTCAAGTTATATTTTCAAGTAGCTTTTTAAGAAATTGGATGTAGGAATATATAATTAGAAAGGTAATAAATAAGATAAGATGCAAAATATAATAGGCTAAAATTGAAACTAGCTGAATTTTAAACCAAAATTGTTGTTACATAAATGATTAAATTAAAATAAGGACGTAAAATATAGATTGAAGGGATATCCTTAATCCTTGTTGTTCCCTTGGTCCTTAGGTATGTGAAGAGATTATAAACGTCTACTTGTATATGAATTCAACAAGTTTCGGTGCTAGCACCATCGGCAGGAACCTTAAAACATTTAGTAAACAAGTTAATCTCTAATTTCTTGTAGACCGTATTATAGAATGCTACTATTGCCTCACAAAAAAAAATCTTATTTTTTAAAACGTTTCTTCCCAAAAAATCTTATTTGAGTTTCACTTTTTTTTTTTTACTTGCAAATGCATCTTACTTAAGAGACTAAGAGGGTAAATTTGAAATAAATCATACCTAAATTTATAAATGTATATGGTAGGAAAGTAGGAAACTATTTAGGAACCCAGCCTTAGTTCTCTCAGCCAGAATTTGAACCCTATCCTCCCCATCACTATCAAACCAAAGCCATCACTATCAAACCAAAGCCATCACTATCAAACCAAAGCCATCACTATCAAACCAAAGAAAGATGAGACAATAATGATTTATGACAATTTTACTCGTCAGTGATTTATTATACTTTATATATCGTATAGTTGTATAATTTTATGCAAACACTAGTTCATGCATAATATTTAACATAATTAAAAAAGTTATTATAAATGATGATGATAGATATGTCATTGTTAAATTAATTTCAAGCAGCTTTATGCGCACGTGAATGAAAGCATCAGTATTGTTTTGTCTGGTGGCCGTAGTTGTATTAAAGCACTCAAACATTTTACTTTAAAACATATCTGAACATTTGATAGATGGTTTATTTTAATCTCAATGATTGATATGAATGGCAGACTATCTGAGACGTCTAACCGTGACCCATGAACACCTTCCATTATTTGATTGCAGCGATTCAGCACGCCACTGTGAAGGTAGGTGTGGGAATGATGGGGCCACTCCCTTTAATACAAGCAATTCCCCTTGATTCCCAGATGGCGTGTAAGCATGTGAGTGTGTGAATACAATTCCAATATCCTTTCCTTGAAATCCCTAACTGTAAACACAGGCAAATTGTGCAGCCTATCATGAGATTAGATTGGGGTTGTTCTATCTCCACCCTCAGATAATAATACAACACACATCTAAGATAAAACTGTGATACATAATATTGGTTTCCTGATGTATAATACATGATTTAAATGTGTTCTTTGTTGCTGAAAACAAATTTAAAAAGAGAATATTGCAATCACCCACAGATCTAAACAAATATTCCAAAAACCCTTTTTAATAATGTCCATCACAATTGTTTTAAGAATTGTCTTATTTATTTATTTATTCCTGTCTAATTTTAATATGACTTCTCTATTATTTTATGATTAAATTTAACTACACTACATTTAAAAAAAAATCATTGGTATATTTTCTGTTTGCGTATCAAATTCCAAACAGAGATATTTTATAGGAATGATGTATACAGGTGGCGAGTCGGATGAAAGTTATTTTAGAGAAACAGAGCATAAAGCCAATGGTATATCCTATAACATCTTGAAACAAGTAGCTTTTCACATTACTTAGTAAAGTGTTCAATACAAACATGAAACTGTTTATACAACATACTACTTACAGTCAAGAGTTGGAAAACTTTTGTCACTGTTCTTTTCCCTCGGATTGGTAGTAACAATAATTCCTAGAGTTAATTTATGACTGTAATTGCTATTTCTTCCCACCAACTTGTAGTGGTCTTACTAAAACAATTTTTTCAACAATTCAGTGTGCATGCATCAGTGGTGGAGTGTGTTTCATAATGCCTCTATTTAGCCCTCATACATCAAATAAACCATCTATTATCTCCCAGGATGAGCTCAAGGACTTAGTAAAAGACTAGAACGTATCTAAGAGTCCAGCTGAATTGTTAGGGTCACGATTACAAAGGTGGAACCTGCTGTAAAAGAATACAAATATTTCAATATTTCGCTACCAGCAAAATGATACAGATCAGTATTTGCTTCAGCTGGTGATTTGGTTTACCTTGTAGATATTGATAATGTCATGACTGCACTATAACGGTAAAACAATACCGATGAGTGACGAACTCCCATATTCATCTTAGCAGAGTATAAAAGCATTTCTTCACAATTGTAACAAACATCCCTACATTCAAATTGCTTAAGCATCACACATTAAGGAAACTTTTGAAAACATGAAATACCTTATTTACAAAATAAATTAAAACAAGCACTGTTGGAACATAATATGAAGTGACTTAAAAGCCATAGTAATCTTGTTAGGCATTCAATAAGGATATACAAAGTATTGCTGCTTTATTTGTGGATGGGATGGACGAGCCAAGGGCAAGCAATAACCAGTGAAACTTTGGAATAAACATCAGAACCTGAACCCAGGGGGAAAATAGTGAGTTGTAAACAAGAATTTAGTTGATGCTTCAAAAGTAATCTTACCACCACTTATTATAAAACTTGGTTTAGTAAAAAAAACTTGGTCAAAGCCATGAAGGATAGCCCTAATTTGTTACATCCGTAGCAGAAACTACCCTTGCTTGAGTGAGACAAATATAAAAGAGGAGATTTTGTAGTCCACAGAAAAGGAAAGCCACTACAGAAACAACTTTTGATTCTACTCAATATGAGCTGAACTAGCAGCTTGGACAGCTAGATGCAACTTAGATGCAAGCAACTCGAAGATGGTTTCCTAATAAAACTAAACAATTATTTTATATGATGCACTCAATACAATAATAGTGTTTACGTTCAGTTACGTATCTTGTATAATGGCGTGTTGTGGCATCTCATCACCTCAATCCTTTGGCACACGTCATGGTTTTACAGTGTTGTCGGATTGAAAACTCAGTCGCAAGCGAAACAACGCCACAAAGACTCGCACGACAATAGAAACCTTCCAAAATTATCTCTGATTTGGTACAGCCTGCGATTTTCGAGTTCAAGAGTTGCGAGTTTGCTCGCTAGCGAGTATTTTCGCAAGTGTAAAAATTAGGGATCCAGGGAGGGAGTATGAAATTGCCATATATTGGCCTCAGCAGCACGTCTCTAGCGTGACGTATCAGTTTGTAAACACTTATCAAATAAAATCTAGAAACAATAATTCTTGGATCTGATCATCTCATTTTCCCGTTATTTTTTGGTTGGAAGAAGAAACAGATAAACGGCAAAAAGGTAAGACACAAATGATGAAAAAGAAACCCTAAATCGATCAAGTCTGTCACAATAATACGGTGCGTAGAACGGTCTTTTGAAAAGCGAAAAGACCAAACATGTACATACGTGTAAGTGTAATATTAATAATACCTACT
Organism: Timema bartmani; assembly: GCA_902151455.1. Taxonomy (NCBI): domain Eukaryota; kingdom Metazoa; phylum Arthropoda; class Insecta; order Phasmatodea; family Timematidae; genus Timema; species Timema bartmani. The sequence goes on from CABFWB010001434.1 coordinate 7,856, forward strand.
AGTAAGTCAGTATCAAACATTTAACCTCAGTCCCAAAAAAAAAAAAATCTAGTAGATTGACTTAAATCTGGAGTGGGCTTACGTTCACTTGTTTTCACAGATCCGGAAACAGTGGAGGTTTCAATTAAAGCTTGTAAGTTTTGTATGATTTTTAAAATCGGTTATATAATTTCATTTATTTGAAGTATTTAATGAATTAGAAATTTATGAGATGTAAAAAATAATAATATTTCAATACAACTCAATAAAAAAAGTAATTTTATGTGTTTATATTTATAAATGTGTTTCTATATTCTTTCAGAAATTTTGCAGCCATGAAATCAAATTTTGTTTCTATAATATAGGTATATATTACTAACGTGGGGGAAAGAAGGTTTGTTCAGTGTTACATATTTACCCATTATTACATATTTATATACATATTTTGTAAGTTGGTACTACATAAAAGACCGGGCTCTAGTTATCAGTAAGGTAGTTCATTGGCGGGATATATAAACATGAAGTTCTTCACGTTCTAGTTCTGTAGAACATGTTTGAGCTATAATCAACCTACCATAGCTTTAATCAATGATATAATGGCGTAGGAAATTAGTAATTAGTAAGAGCATTTGTATTTACCTGGAGATAAGGAAAAATAAGGCAAATAACTTAAACTTTCTGAAGAGTAACATTTTAGAAAACATTCTAAAAATAGTTTAAAGTAAGGAATGGATATAATTAAAGTTGATGATGAATTATTGATTTTATGTTTAGTGTTCATATTATTACATATGTTTTTTTACTAGTAGTAAATCGTAATGATATATTTTGTCTTGCAACATCACTTTATTAAATCTACCAACTTAGTAACTTTATTAATTATTTTATATATATATTTTTTTAGAACAATATATATAAGTCTTAACTTTTAATATCTGAAGACTTCTTTGATTAGTACACATCTTACAAACTATCTTATTACTATAACAACCCGTCACCAGACCAATTATTTACCAATTATAAATCTTTGATCATGACAGGGATAGAATCCGGGACCCCTAGATCAGTAGGCATTCGTAAAAATGAACTTAAGAAAGTTAGACACCATAAAATGAATTCAGCAATAATTTGAACCCTAATCTAATAAAAGAGGATGATGAAGTGCAATGCAAGTATAAAACCTCTGTCCACTCGATTACCGCTGCATGCGTTTGTTCTTTCATCCGCAAATATTGTTTTAATATAATGATTGATTGTTACACATAACATTATAATTACAAATATGAAGACTATTGAACTATATAAACTATATGTATTTGTTTTCAAGCGGACGCAAATTTGACCAACTCTCTACCTGTAAAAAATGTCATAAATTATGTTTATGGGATGATATGGCAGTCAAGAAGTTGAGATACACCCTCTGCCTCTTAAAAACACCACAAATCAACATAACTAACAACACTGTGCTCTAGAGACCGAACAGAGTTGAAGTTGAGATACACCCTCTGCCTCTTAAAAACACCACAAATCAACATAACTAACAACACTGTGCTCTAGAGACCGAACAGAGTTGAAGTTGAGATACACCCTCTGCCTCTTAAAAACACCACAAATCAACATAACTAACAACACTGTGCTCTAGAGACCGAACAGAGTTGAAGTTGAGATACACCCTCTGCCTCTTAAAAACACCACAAATCAACATAACTAACAACACTGTGCTCTAGAGACCGAACAGAGTTGAAGTTGAGATACACCCTCTGCCTCTTAAAAACACCACAAATCAACATAACTAACAACACTGTGCTCTAGAGACCGAGCAGAGTTGAAGTTGAGATACACCCTCTGCCTCTTAAAAACACCACAAATCAACATAACTAACAACACTGCTCTTAGAGACCGAGCAGAGTTGAAGTTGAGATACACCCTATAAAACTTCAAAATGCCTCCACATGTTGAATAAATAACCAGCATATAAAATGTGTGGTTACAGAATTTCAATTATTAAATATTTTGGATTTGCAGTTTTTTAATTTACACTGGAAATAGTATACCTTTTATAGTAAGTATGCGTTCTTCATCCTATTCAAAATCAAGTTAATATCTTACTTTCATTCTTTATTATATTTAGAAAATATCATAACGCCTCCATAAAAGGTGGTATCCCTCTAACTTTTCTCTGACACTTCAAAAGAGATATTTATTTAAATTTGTTTTCTATTTCATACCGGAAGAGAAAATAAATTCATCCTCCGTATCTTCTCCCGAAGATTAATCTTCATAAATTTAAGCTCTCACAGCTCCATGAAACAAAGTGAATACACACAACAACAACATCCTATTATGGCTCTTCTAAAACATTCACAAATTAACTGTAGGATTGTAATCATTGGAAATAAAGTCCCCATAATATTTAGAAAACAGCTATGAAAATCTACAACTTAAAAACAAATTACTTTGACGTATGGATGTATTAAATAGTTATACTAGTTATTAGAACTCTTGAGTTGTTCATCAGCCACTCATAGAAACTCGTTTTACAACTACGAATTTTTTTTAAAATTTTACAGGATATTACTGCCCATCCGGGCTATCAATATCTAACTACAGTCATGAGGCTATCACTAGATAAACACAGTTTAGTGGAAATGTGGCCACATTTGTATGGAAGGGCAGTGTGAAAAAATTGAGTAAAAACACCTTCCGTACAACCAGGCAGGACTTGAACCCTGATCTTATCCACATCGATAGTTACATGGACTGACAAGATTATAGAGTCTGGTTTGCTATTATGTAGAGTTACAAGTTTGAATACCAGACTGGTGTATAGGAGCTTGTTTTCCTAAAGGATTTCCAACCCTCTTTTCTTTTACATTTTCTCCTAATTATTCTTTCCTCAGCCCTAATCAATCAGGGTAATTAAATTAAAATTAGTGGATCACTGCAGCGATGGCTGCAGATTATTGCACTAAAATGTATTTAAACTTTTATCTATATAATAAGCTCTAACTCGACTTTCTAATTAAAAGTTTACTCGTCAAAGTCTATCAACTTTATACAGATTTTTATCTTTCGGTGTTTAATTTGAACTAAAAAGTATATTTTCCCCCTTAACGCCACGATGATAACTTTAAAATGACCCCTCTACCAGCTCTCTATCTATTTGTTTCAGCGAACGACTTAAGTGAGAATTTAAATGTTATTAGTTTTAACCAAAGATAAATATTGTATCTACCGATGTACAAATCATGGTTTCCATGCTGATGTAAACAAAGAATGATTGTAAATATGAGCCACAGCACATACAAAAGAACCATACAATAATTTGCTAGGAGAATCGGGTGTTAGTTTTAGACTACTATTTTTGCCGGCATCCTGGGCCCTTAACTTTTAATATGAACGTTTGTTTTTAAAAATCTGTTCAAATATTTTCTCGAAATTTCAATTTCCAGAAATGGGCTTAACAAATTATAATTATAAAAGATGAGATATGTAGGGAGAAAGAAAGTGAAAGATTGAGAAAATGTGAGAGTGAGAGTGTATAAGTGTGTGATTGTGTAGAGTGTATGGGTGTGTGTGGGATTAAGACTGTTGGTGTTAGAGATTGAGCGTGAGAGAATGTATATTAGAGAAAGAGAGAGAGATTGTGTGCGTGTGTGTGTGTGAAAGAAAGTTTTGTGAGAGAGTGTATGTATGAGAGAGAGAGTGCGAGAAAGTTTTGAAATAGAAAAATTATGAGAGAAAGTGTGATAGAAAGAGAGAGAGAGAGAGTGTGTGTATGTGTGGGCGAGAAAATAGATGGAGTATACAAAGGACTACTTTGAAATGCTATCCCCACAAAATCAAGTGGTATCATGGAGACATATTTGAACTTACTTGTACTGAAATATTATTTGAAAAAAATCATCAAAACCTATTACTTAGACCATAAGATAAATGGAATAAATAGATTATTACTTTTTAAATATTGTCAACATACACTCAATACTAAGCGGTTGCTAGGATACATTAACTTATTTGTATTGTGATATTATTTTAAAAATTGAAACAAAAACCCATACTTAGAAAAAATGGCCATCTAACCACATTTCAAGATAATTGTATCGATTTTTGAAATTATAATACATAATAAAACCTATTCAAAATCAATGTAATGTTCCATGAATGAAACCACAGTAATACAATATTTTCACTGAATTAACCACTTAATAATTTAATTTGTCAATTATAGTCAATATTGTTAATTTAAATGCGAATTAAAGATAACAGAATTTTAATAAGGATAAATGTTTCCCAATCTAGGAAATTAATTACCTCAGTCAAAAATTGTAAGTAAAAGAGATGCTAGGACCAATTATTATAACATCCATTTTGTGATCAATGGTAAATATTAAAATAAAGTAAAAGGAAAAGAATCAATGCAAACAAAATTATATACTTCCAAACTACTCTCATTGGTTTGCTTAGTGCATATAATTTTTAATAAATATTTTTATATTCTTTTCACCGTACGACTTAGTAAACCTTGAGTTATAACTTTTAATCAGGGAGAAATATTTTATTTGCAGAATGGTATATTATTTTTAACAAAGGAGTAATATATTTTATTTACAGGTATAAAACCATGCACAAATAAGTATTTTCATGGTGATGTAAAAAAATAATTAAAAGCTGAATATTCACTGGGAAAATATTGTTTTCTTTTAAGTTAATCTTTTTGGGGAAACCCTGGACCCCTAACTTTATAATTAATGGTCGTTTATCAAAATCAGTTCAGTAACTTACTGGTAGTTTTAATTACCGAAAAAGGGGCTATCAAATTATAAGTAAGGGCAGAGGCAAATATTTAAAGACAAAGAAGACGAAGGATAAAAATAAACAATACTATATATATATATATATATATATATATATATATGTGTGTGTGTATATAACCAAATATCATCGGTCTTTGACAAATATACAAATAGGCTTAGTTGCCGTAATCCTTATCTTTGTTACGTCACACCACTAAAGTAAGAGTTGAGTTGGTATTATTTGTAATCAAATAACAAATTTGTATCCACACTCATGCACAAATAAAGTTTTCCGTGGTGATATAAACAAAGAATAAAAAATTTATAATTCTTTGGGAAAATAAAATTTTCGTCGGAAACTATTATTTTTCCCAACATTCTTAACCCCTAGCCTTTAAAATGAGAGTTCGTATGTCAAAACTCGTTAAGCCATTTCCTCGTAATTTCTATTACCGAAAACGATCTTATCAGATTATATTTGAGAGATAGTATGTGCCACAGGTAATAAGACGCTAAGGAATAAAACACATATTCTCAAACCAAACTCAAAATAGACATCTCATCATATTGAAAACCATTTAAATGTTTGTTTGATAGTCTAGGAATTTGATTACTGTAAATGTTTACCTTCCTTATCTTTACACTATTGGTAAGGTTAAACAAGTATAGCCCGGGATGTTAATAAGATATTAATCTATACAACACATTGCCCCGTCACAAGAAAACCAGTATAGATGAGTTTTACTCTTAGTCCGTGTGATAAACCTTAGACCAACTGACTTTGGTCAACTGACTTTTAGGCCAAATTACATTTAGGCCAACTGATTTTCAGGCCAAATAACTTTGAGGTCGAATGACTTAGAACTCCTAGTGAACTTAACAAAATCTACATTTTGTATTCAAAATTCACTTTAGGCCAAATGACTTTATGCCAAATTTATTTAGGTCAAATGACATCTAGGCCAACTGACTTTTAGGACAACTGACTTTAGGCCAACTGACTTTAGGCCAAATAACTTTTATGCCAAATGAATTTTAGGCAAACTGATTTTTAGGCCAACTGACTTTAGGCCAAATGAATTTCAGGCTAACTTATTTTTAGGCCAAATGTATTTTAGGTCAAATTACTTTTAGGTCAAATTACTTTTAGGTCAAATTACTTTTAGGTCAACTGATTTTAGTCCTACTGCCACGTCTCCACAAAAAAACACATAAGGTAATCTGACTCTAGGCAAACACTGTAAGCTAATGTTTGACTGAAGTTAAAAGTTAAATAGTAATTAGGCCTGTTTCCGACAGGTGCGATTTAGGATTTCATGCCAAGTTTGTTCCCTGCTATTTTCAAAAAAGGAGTTAGTATGATTTTTGATGTGTGTGGCGTAATTAGTACCTGAACGGGTATTAACACGAGGTGCTATAAAAAAAATCAAGTTACAATTGCTCGCTCTTGTTTGTTTGTGGAATCCCACGCAACCGCCCCTAGGTGATAATTTGATCCAGCCACCCTTCCCTTCACACTTCTTACTACCCCAAACAGCATCATCCTACAGCAACAGATGTTGCTTGGGTTGCTATGGCAACCTTCCACTAAAAAGCTGTCAGTGGCAACTGATACACAGAATGATCACGTCCATTTCCGGACGAAGAACAAATTAACTTTGCATCCATGTCTCATTCGGAGGTTCTTTTTGTACGACTTGTGTTTGCTTTCATCTAAACGAGTCACAAAGTATAGAAAGAAGAGATTCAATTAATATCAAATTACTTTTTGTTTTAACGACCTGCGGAAACAGCGCTACCGTCACATGCTATTATTTTAATTGAGGCGTTACAAATGTACAAAACATTTTTATAAACACGTTTATTCAAATATATCTAGCACATTAATTAACTTCATACTGTATTTTAGATTTTGTATTAACATCTACTGTCTACCCGCTTCGGTGGCCGTGTGGTCTAACCTGCTACCCTCGTAGTAGACTAGAATGCCGATGATGGGGAGATCGAGATTCAAATCTCGGTTGGTTGTACTGAGGGTGGTTTTTACAAAATGGCTTTCCACTCTCTCACCACGCAAATTTGGGTACACTTCACTAAAGCCAGTAGCGTAATAAGTTTATAAGCGTATAACCCGAGCGTTGTGCTCAAAATAAAAATCTCTTGTTTCCAAGAACAACTTTTATAATAAATTAGGCCTACACTACCGATAGTCATATGGTTTAAGTCATCAAGCTCAATATACACTAGCTTTCCTGTGTCTTAGAGGCCAAAGTTCGATTCTCGTCTGGTTACGCCGAGTGTGGTTTTCCAAATGTGATTTATTTCTATGTGTTTTCATTCCCTCCCCAAACTAGCACCTTTCTTTTATTTCTTTGCAACAAACCTGTGTTTTTTTAAATTATTATCAGCTTGATAACTATCAAATTTGAATAAAATCTGCCTCTGTGGTCTAGTGGTCAGACTTTCTGGCTACAAAGGTCCTGTGTTAGTCTTTGTGGTCTAGTGGTCAGAGTTTCTGGCTACAAAGGTCCTGTGTTGGTCTCTTTGCTCTAGTGGTCAGAGTTTCTGGCTACAAAGGTCCTGTGCTGGTCTCTTTGCTCTAGTGGTCAGAGTTTCTGGCTACAAAGGTCCTGTGTTGGTCTCTGTGGTCTAGTGGTCAGAGTTTCTGGCTACAAAGGTCCTGTGTTGGTCTCTGTGGTCTAGTGGTCAGAGTTCCTGGCTACAAAGGTCCTGTGTTGGTCTCTGTGGTCTAGTGGTCAGAGTTCCTGGCTACAAAGATCCTGTGTTGGTCTCTGTGGTCTAGTGGTCAGAGTTCTTGGCTACAAAGGTCCTGTTTTGGTCTCTGTGGTCTAATGGTCAGAGTTCCTGGCTACATATACAGAGGTCCTGTGTTGGTCTCTGTGATCTAGTGGTCAGAGTTCTTGGCTACAGAGGTCCTGGCTACAAAGGTCCTGTGTTGGTCTTTGTGGCCTAGTGGTCAGAGTTCCTGGCTACAAAGGTTCTGTGTTAGTCTCTGTGGTCTAGTGGTCAGAGTTCCTGGCTATATATAGAGAAGTCCTGTGTTAATCTCTGTGGTATAGTGGTCAGAATTCCTGGGTACAAAGGTCCTGTGTTAGTCTCTGTGGTCTAGTGGTCAGAGTTCTTGGCTACATATAGAGAGGTCCTGGGTTCGGTCCCCGGTACTTCCAGGCTTTCTATGAATCATTGGGTCTGGAACGAGGTCAACCCAACCTCAAAAAGACAAATGTGCGGTTACTCGAATAAAAATTTAGTGGCTCTGGTTTAGAAAACACATATAGCAGCCAAAGGGTTCAATGTGTTGGCCACAAGACACCCTCCATCCGCAAATGTTGACACTACCCTTGCTAACGGGTGCGGCCGCTCGGTCTTTATAGCTCGCTTTCGGTCTGATGCCTTGAAGTTTAGTTCATACGTCAAGTCATCTGGAGCCGTTACATTTAATGGATCAACACTAGTCATATAGTCAAATGTTATCGCTGACCACATAATATATTATTGTATTTTCCAAAGGTTTCTTCCTAATAAAATTCTTCTAAACCTAAGATATGTATTTTATCCATTAAATACAACTTTGTCACTACACGTATCGTTGGACACGCGGGCCAAGGAATCAACCTGGTCTGATGAGGTTTGCCACTGATGGGAAAATTGGGGCTCGAGTTCCAGACATTTACTCTAGGGGGGGTTTCTTTCTAAATGACATTATAATATAAGGTGATACAAATGCAGGAACACTTCCTTAAATTCTATCTTCCTCTTCTCCTCTTCCCCATTGGTGCAAATATGCTGATAGTTACGATGGTTAGTAAGACTTCATTAATAAAAGAACTATACACTTGTGTTGTTTTAATATCATCTTGTAATAGTTTAATTACAATGAGGCCAATATAATGGAGGTGCGTTGTTTGTGATATTTTATAATATGTCTGTGTTTGATACCTTCTCACTAAAAAATACATTATTTAAATGCTATTAATTTTGAATACAAGAACTGACGGTTTTTTAAAATAACAGGCCCCATGGTGTACTGTTCAGTGCATTTGGATACGAGCTTAGGGGTTCCGGGCTCAGTTTTCGGCTGGTACCTTGAATATTTTTAACGAAAGGGGAATCATTCCAAAGGTTATCAGGGTTTAGTTAGTTAGGCCTAAATTAGGTTAAAGTGTTTCTACTAGTTCCACACCCTCATACTCACTATCATCACCACATCTCACCTCATATCATCCGAACTTGGAAAGTATGTACGATCAGTACATTTGGGCGTCCCCTGGGCAAAGGTACATTAGTACTGGCTAATATTTCCACAAAATGGGCTATCAAAGTGTGTTAGGGTGGTGTAAAAAGGACCTTAAAAATACTATATCTAAAAGTTTGAAGGTAACACATTTTGTTTTTGAAATTTCACTACTTTTATTTACTAGTAAATACATTTTGTTAATCATGAACCCTCTCAAATATTTTAAAAATAGGTTTGTATATTATACATACATATTTAAAATTTTATTTAAAAATAAAAAAATAAAAATATTATTATATCTGTATTTGAGAGGGTGAATGATTAAAATATATATTTACTAGTAAATAAAAGTGGTGGAATTTCAACCACAAAATGTATTACCTTCAAACTTATATGTATAATATTTTTAAGGTCCTTTTTACACCACTCTAACCTACTTCAATGGATGGATGCTCAAAGATATTACTCTCGCCAAAGACTAGACTGTAAATGATAGAGAGATCATGGTTTGATCCCGGTCGAGTGTGCGGAGGGCGTTTTTTTAACCAAATGTTTTCTCACTGTCTCCCCACGCAAATGCCAGTACACTGACCCCAAATTCAACCTTACTCATCCCAAGCTCAATAACGTAATTGTTACATAGATGTATAACCCGAATGAGTAGTTAGCCGTGAGTGCTAAGGTGCTAAAAAAATATAAACCACCCTTATATGATTTGGATTAGCTTTTTTTTCATTTATTTAATTTATTCGAGGTACTTAATGTGCACTTTCTGAACCAACTGGTTATACCAGCACAATCTACTAGAACAATCACAACATCCAGCACCCCAGCCGTTAATTCATCACTGTGAAACAGGAAATCCACATTTAAACCATAATACATTTTTTGGCCATGCTGGGAATAGAGCTTGGGACCATTAGTTCAGATACGCTACCGACTTAGCTAAGGTATCGCACTTATATTAGTTATTAGTTGCAATTCCCTAAGTGACAAGGAGGGCCGTCGCTAATGTTGTCTAGTCTCGTGACTGAAAGGTGAGGAGACCCAAACAAAAACATTTACACTTTGAATACATGAGCTAGTTTTTATCAAACCCGAGTTGAATTCGAAAACACTATTTTATTGTACTTTGTACTATTGTATTTACAGTATCAAATAAAAAATATATATTGTTGGAGCACGATTATAGAGTTAAATGTAGTTCTCAAATTATGTACTGATATGTTTAGAAAAGGCACGAAAAGAGTTCCGTAGCAAAAGTGAAATCTTATATAAAGCTTAACCTTCTGTGACTGGAGTTGTTGCATTTTCGAAACGACTGTAAGCTTTTTGTAATTTTTTTTTAAAGTTAAGGGTAAGTAGGTTGGATTCCCTCCAGGCAATTTCTCAATTACTTCCTACTGCGTAGTATGATGTCATAAAACATTAAACTAAATGTTTATTTTCTCAGTTACGAGAGTTTTAACTGGCATCATGCAGGAATGTTGTGAATAAGCAACGGCGCCAGTCGTGATGTCATAGGTCTGGCTCATTGCTCATATGTTTACATTGGAGAATTATTGCAAGTTCTATCACGTGTCTGAGATCTGTATCAGGTTGCTTTAGTCTGCTGTAGTTGTTATTCACGTGCGGTCGCTATTATATATATATAAAATACGAATTGAATGAAGGAACTCAAGGAACAAAAGTATTTTATCAACAAAAACGTAAGTAACTTTTTAAAATTATCTTGTTCATAATGTTTCATTCCGTTAAAACTAGTTCTAATAGACACCAAAATTTATGATTGCTAAGTATTTTGTATATTAGTTTACAAAGTTTTTGGTAACGTAGTTTTGTATTTATCAATTACCATGTAGACCTACCATTTTTTTTCTTATAATACGCTATGGTTTTGTACAAGTTTAACATTACTGTAAAAAAAATTAAAAAATTTACAAAAATAAAATATTATTTAAATATTTATTTAATAATATTGCTTCAATAATAATATTATGTATTAAAGGATGTGTTTTTGAATATTATTTAGAGCATTATAGGATGTTGCAAGATTTCAACTGCGCCAGTCCTCATGTTAAATTTTTACCGCTAGTCCCCGGAGGTTAATTCACTAAGTCTTTGTAGAATATGTCAATAATATAAAATCTTCCCACCTCCTCCTTCTCCCTCTAACACTCCGGATGTATATTTCTGCATCCTTCCACTTCCCTCCCTTCACCCCACATCCTAACCCCTCTCCAAGTCATGCTAGAACAGGAACTTGCCAGCTACTATTTCAAAGAACATGTAAATCGGTATACTTTTGTCTGTACGCTGACCGGTGTGATTACGTTTGTAGATCAGCTTACACTAGAAGTGTTTGGTACTACCAGTCCACTGACGTTACTTTACACCTGGGCTCGATGCATGACCACGCACGGTCTTCTTCAGGTAGCGAACTAGGTCATTATAGGGTTTGGTTGGTGTGGTTCAATCTCAATTGTTTCTGGTACCAGATGAAAAGAAAGAAGGTTTATAGAACTATATATAAAGGTAGCGCAGTGATTTGGACATAAAGCTAGAAAAGTTAACTACCCTTTTTCAGCTATAGGAATAAATAACCTTGTGATAACCAACCCTTCATTTGACTTCGTGGATAGAGAAGTCAGCTATAGAAATAAATAACCTTGTGACAACCAACCCTTCATTTGACTTCGTGGATAGAGAAGTCAGCTATAGAAATAAATAACCTTGTGATAACCAACCCTTCATTTGACTGAGTAGATAGAGAAGTCAGCTATAGAAATAAATAACCTTGTGACAACCAACCTTTCATTTGACTGAGTAGATAGAGAAGTCAGCTATAGAAATAAATAACCTTGTGACAACTAACCTTTCATTTGACTAAGTAGATAAGGATATTTTTATAATAGTGAATATATTTGTTCATTCATGAATATAGAGGGATAATTCTTTAATGTATCTAATTTCACCAGGAAGGAGTTTAATGATTGTTATTTATATGCATCGCGTCTGACTGTCCAAATGGCTTATACGCTTATGAAATAATTACGTTAGTGGTTTTAGAGATTAGAAAGGCTATATTTAGAGGAATCATAACTTCATTTACGTGTAGGGAAAGTGAAAAACCAATTTTCATAAACCATTCTCAGTACACCTGACCGAAATACGATCATTTCTATGGTATGTTACCTTCATGTTTTTGAAAATGCGTTTATAAAATTCCCTTTAAATGATAGCTATATAATAATAGGTTTTCTTTATGGCTTAGCTGCTTATATTTTTGTTGATGCCATTTCTGTATGGTTGATCATAAACGAGAGAATTATTTCTGTATTTTTTCATAAAATCACATAGTAATTATCTACATATTTTGTAATTTATGTCTATCTCAATACTCCCACAGTAATTATTGCCCGTTATAAGGAATGACATTGCATATGTGACGTTTTCACCAGTGGCGGTTCTAGGCCAGGGCTGGGGGGGTGGGAGGGGGCGTGGGAGGGGGGTGGTCGGAAGTTTTGGTGGATGTAGCGTCCAGGGTAGACATTTTAGGTGACACTTTTGGTTTATTAGAGGCTATTTATGCATTTCAATCTGTGTCTACTTTGCATCATCAAAAGTTTATTGACTCTCAAAAGAATATTTATCCTGGAGAGCAAGCAATGGAAATCCCTCTTCAAAGTGATACACGTTGGGTATGCAAATACAAGGGAGTTGTTTACTTTGAAAAACGTTTTTCTTCAGCTAAAGCAGCACTAGAAGATTTGTCCAAATTGTCTAGTAATAAAGAAGCAGTGGAGGTCAGGGGACTTCTAAGCCAATTTTGTAATTTCAAATTGTGTTTGTTTTGAAGATATTTTCTGAAATTTTGGGACTAGAAAATGGGGCATCCATGCTGCTTCAACATAAAGTTATGGATTTTGGGGCAGCTCAAAGTGTAATAAAAGCTTTAATTGCTACACTGGAAGAAAATCTATTTGAAATCATTGACAATATGGGTGGTGAATTGGAACATAGATTCACTAAGAATGACGTAATAAGTGATGCGATAAGTGCTTGTCACCCTGGCAGTGAAATGTTTCTACATGAATAATCTATACAATCATTTGCTGAAAAATACAAAAGATTTTTTCCAGATTTCGAAAAGTTTAATTCCGAAGTATGCTTAGCTAAGAACACCTTTGTTAATAAAAAACAACCACTCAAAGACTTTTTTAATGACCTGAAGTAAATGTAAGTAGTTTTTCCAAACCTCTCCAAACTTCTAACACTCTTGCTAATGTTACCTGTTTTCCTCAGCAGCTTGTGAAAGAAGTTTTTCAAACATGAAGAGGATTAAAACTTATTTGAGCTCGACAATAACGAGTAAAAGACTATCTAACCTGACTATACTCTCAATAGAAAGGGAGTCAAGTGAACGTCTGGTCCAACAGAAGTTGTACACAAATTGCTAAAAGTGGAAATCGTAAAATTAATTTTTAAATAAATCAGCATTTAGCTAATAGTCATAAAACTATTTTTTATCTTTAGTTATATTGTAAATATTACCCAAGTATACCATATAATATTCAAGTCAATTAGTTATTTCATTAAGTTCTTTTTTAGGCGCTTCCCTATCCTGGTTGATTCCGTAATTTCAATTTGTCTTCTATTTATTTTCAACGAGTGCCATACATAACAGGAGTACAGGACACTGTTTAAAGTGTATGCAATCCTATCATGAAAGCATCTATTAACACTAAAGGAGTGTGACACAATTATCATTAATGTAGTAATTTG